>CATIWR010056641.1:0-11670 GCA_949677035.1 Omphalea diandra | reverse complement strand
TATACTCTCATAGGTATAACTCCAGATATACTCATCCAAATTACTTGATTTTTTTTCAAATAAATTGGACACATAATTATAGAACTTATTCAAATTTCAAGCCAATATCATACACATAGAAAATGTGGTGAATTTTTGAATTTTTCCTTATTGCAATGTCATCTCAGTCTAAGTAGGTCTTACCTTCTTGGGTGTATCTCAAATTGTACCAATCCATTTGTAATAATAATCTATCCCCAGTTACAAAACATATAAAGGAATATTTTCATGTTTTACTCATTGTCTAATTCAGTCTATAAAGTCACCAAAACAAATGACCAATCTCTGGGTAAACAGGTTTGTAACATGTTGACAAACAGTCATGATGAAGGGACCATATCTTAACAACCATGCTGGATTTGGAAACAATATTTCACAAGCATGTAGATCAGACATAAATATACAACTTTCAAGTTTATACCATCATCAAATTCTTAGAAAGCAGATTTAAAAGAAATGTGAGGTTTCATCCTGGTATAGAGTCAGTCCCAATCAATGAGCCATATCTCTTTCCACACGGAAAAAAAATCAAAACTGATTTGCAGGTATTTAGTGAGAACATAACCCTACAAATTTCATGTTTTATGATTTGCCAAAATCTGAACATAATACCATCAAAATATAAGAAAACAGAAGATTGAGATTATCTTGGTCCGGATTTGACCCAGTCCTACTGAAGGAGCCATATCTCTTCACACACACAGAATCAAGTAAAACTGTTTCATATACATTTATATGAGTCATAAAGCTACAACTTTTGTATTTTGTACTTTCCCTAATTCCCCTTCTAGGATTCTGAAATCGGGGATACAAAATTCTGCTATGACAGCAAAATACAGCACAAACAGCTTTTGTTCTCTTGGATTTAACTTCCATCCGAGAGCTCTACTTCAATTTCTCTATAATTCTCACTAACCATGCATGATTAACATGTCATGAGAGGTTAATTTCAGTTGAGAAGAAGATAAATTAACTTACGTATTATTCTAGAATTAGAAAACCTTAGGCAACTCACTCTTCTCCCTCTCTTCTTTTTCTTCTTCTTCTTCTTCTTCTTCTTCTTCTTCCTTTGTTTCTTCTTCCTTTGCTCTCTCTTTGTTTCTGGTATAACCCACATTTTTTTCCTAAAAATTTGACCCTAATTAGCATATATAAGCTTATTATAATAATATAAAATCATGGTGCTTCATTTTCATTGGTTGGAAGTTCAATTTTTCTCTTTTAGTCCCTTTTCTTCACTCTTTAAGCACCTCCATCCATCTCTCAATCCCTATATGCTCCTTATAATCTTAAATAAGTTCTATAACACCATTATTTATGATGTTATAACATGCACATAACATAAGACAATTTTCCACGTATCTATACAAACATTACATATATGTTCAAGTGTCCTAAATATAATGGTGCAAGTGTCAATGTCATACTTCTACAAATCGCATGACTAAATGATCATTTATCTAATGTATATGTTCATGTGGGATTTCATATCATTTATATAATGAATATGTTCATGTGATAATGGCAATGAATGTGGATAGGGATGTTACAGCTAAAGAGACATCTTGGAGGTGGGAAATTTTTGGAGTGGCATGACCTACAAAGGTATGGGCCAGCAGAAATAGTTAAAGAGTTAATGGTCGGTATTAGATGGGAGTTGTTTTGCCATCTCAGAGAACCCTCCTACTTGGAACTCACAGTGGAATTCCTTACCACTTTAGAAGTGTTGGGCAATGATTGTGAAGTATATGCTCAAAAAGGCATAAGAAAGTTTGGGCTATTTGGGAAGAGGTACCCACTTAGACCAAATGACTTGGCTAAGTGCTTTAAAGCTACCTCATCTAGATTAACAAAAGTCTCCTCATATCTTCAAGGTTGATATCAATTAGTTCTTGAAATCAATCACTAATGGAAGAAGCAACCACAACAACAACAATAACAAAGCCTCAAAGATCAAAAGTCAAGCCTTAAGGATTGCCCATAAGTTCAACACCTAAAACATCAATGAAAAAGGATAATCTAATGGAAACTTAAACATAACAAATCTCTTCTACCTCTAGTGCATGAAGAACAAACAAAAGGTGAATACTCCCTTGCTATTGTTGTAAAGAATAGATAGGTAAGTGGATAAGCAAACGAATTTGTGATGGCTCATTACACCACAAAGATTGCAAAGTTTGTGAAAGCAATCCTCCAAACTAAAGAAGCGCTTAAAGAAAATGATATAGTGCTGGAAAAGTTGCCCCATAGTAAGCCCATTTGTGAGAAGGTGCTACTAAGCATATGTGACCTATAAAGACTTGATTATGGTTTGATCAAAAAGTTATTTGAGGAAGGTGACATTCCACAAGAGGAAGAGGAAAATGAGGATGTTGAAAGGGCAATCAGGGTAAGGATGACAGCAGTTGAAGGAATAAAAACCAGTATACTTACTACATCTTCTCCATCTCTCACTTCTTTTGTGCAGAACATGTTTAAGCAGTTGGAAGCCCTTACTAATGCTATTCAAAGAGTCGAGTTGAGTCCTCTACTACCTTTCTATACCATAAGGTTAAAAACTTAAAAGAGACATGAAGGACATCAACCAAACACTAGATTGGATTGTAGAAAAATTGAAGCTACAACCATAAACTCTAAGTACTGAAGAGCAGCAAGAGGTTCCACCTGAGATGAGTTAAGATCCTAAGGAATCTATATTGTTAGCTGAGCCTAAATACCAAGAAAAAAACCTTAGAATCCTTATAGCTAAAACCCATCTCTCCTTCTAAAACCTCACCCCCTCATGATGCATAGTTTATTTTATCTTTTTTTGTTTTTATCTTTGTATTCAAAAATAACTAATGTATTAGACAACATTCCTTTTACAATGAAAAGTTAACCATTTGTCTATATTCTCTTACCATATGCTCTATATTCCATTGCTATTAATGTTTGATTCTTTTTGATAATGACAAATGAGAGAAACAAGAAATGTGTGTGAACTTAATATAATGGTGCATATATAATAATTTGAAAGATTATCTCTTATTAAAGGATAACTCAATGCATGACCTTAATAGTTATGTTATAGAGGAAGTTTGAACTAATGATATGCTTAAGGGGAAGTTAGCAATTGATCACTTAATATGATGTACACCTATACATGACCTTAATAGTTATATTATAGGGGAAGTTAGAACTAATGATATGCTTAAAGGGAAGTTAACAATTAATCACTTTATATGATGTACACCTATTGATTTTGTAAGATTGATTTTCTTTGATAGATTGTTTATCATAATAAAAAAGGGGGGGAGAAGTTAACAAGTCTTGTTTTGATGATCACAAACATGCTTAAAATCTAACCTTTATCTAAGTTAGTTGTATTAATTCTTGCAGGTATAACAATTTGTTGAAATATGATGACTGGAGAAAGACTTATGATTGAAAACTTTAAGTATTAAGAGAGTAAAGATCAAGCAAACTAAGCTTGACAGCCTAACGGGTGTTACTATTATCCAAAAGGCATTATGACTCTAGCAATGGGCAATGAAGTAACTCAACAGGCATTAGAGTATCACCCTAGCATGAGCAAACTCTTTTGGATCTTACAACAGACGTTACCCTATATTGTAACAGGCATTGGATAACTCAAACACATGAGTTATGCATATTGAACTTTGCAACAAACATTATTCTTGATCTCGCAATAGTCATTGCATTTTTGCAATAGGTGTTAGACCAAGTGACTTGAATTGAGCAAAACTCTCAAGATCTTTGAACGAGCATTGAATCTTATCAACAGGTGTTGAAAAAGCTCATTAGATTGAGTTAGAGTTTTTAGGCCCTCTAATGAGGCACACTCAATCATGCAACAAGTGTTGAGGATGTCTAACGATCATTAAAAGTTTACCGATAACTATTAAAGTACTGTTGAAGATCTTGAAAAATAGAGCATCAAGTTCACACCTTTCTAGAAATCTACAATAGGCATTGTTCATACTCTCAACAGGCATTGTCATTAAAGCCAACAAACATTGAGAATTTCCAATAGGCATTAGAGTTAATTGGATAAACAAATGAGAAAGTCAAAGTAGGAGCACTGAGACAAACTTTTATTTAACAGCTAGTCCCAACAAGTGTTTCGTTAGTGCCAATGACTGTTGGAAATTCAATGATGGTTGATGACCCATTTGTGTGAATTAAATGATGGTTGATGACTCAATAACAGGCATGGAGAATTATCAATAAGCATTGTTGGTCTACAACTATAATATGAAGTGACTACTTTCTTTCTAACGACTAATTCTTTGTTTCAACAAGTCAAAAAGACCTATTTTCAACAAAAATAAGCAGAGAATTGTTCCAAAATAAGTATTCTATTGTGAAAGCTATTTTCAAATAAAAAGGGTGAAATAAAAGTGATTTAGAAATCAAGAAAGTTCATTGTTTAAAGCTTGTAAGTATCATCTTCAAAAACAAAGTTTAAAGAACAAGTTTTCCTGATGTTTTCTCAATACTCTTAACCAAATCAAGCATACTTTATGATTGTACTTTAAAGTGTTTTATTATTTGAGTGAGAGAGTTATTCTCATCTTTAAAGTTATATTTTGTTTAAGGAAATCCTTGGTTAGGAGATCTTGGAGATCTTAAAAATCATACTCTATGAAAGGTTTAAGCTAGTACCTTGAAACTGCTTTGGGATAAGGTTTTGGTAGCACCCATAAGTCTATTTGTAACGACTTAGTAGTACCCGAAAACTAGTATTGTAAAGGTTATTGATAACACCTTAAACTATCTAGATAGTGAAAGCTTATGCCTTGTTTAAAGCTCTAGTGTGAATTAAATGAGGAGATGACGTAGATAAGTTATGCCTAGCCTCAATAAATTTTATGCCTTGATTCTTCATACATTTTCGCACATAGTTTTTATTTTAATTACTTACCATTGCCCTATTCAATCCTCCCCCTTCTAGGGCACTAAGGGACAATATAAATAATTTTATTGCAAGTCATCACTATAGCCTAACTAAACCTGCCATTCATGTGGCTGGAGCTCACCACTGATGGCCATTGTAGTGAAATCTATGCCATTTGAAAGCTCTTGTTGCTAAGAGTGTTTAGGAATTGACGAAGTCATCATATTTGCCACCATTTGGCTAGAATTGGTTTTAAAATATGTGAGGACTAAAAATTTAATGAGTTGTATATGTCCATAAAAAGTTCTTAAAAAGAGCTTTCCATAGCCATTAGAATCACTCAAAATGAAGCTATGATTGAATAGATATGTTCGATAAAAAATTTCTAGCTTGTAACTCACTATCTTGCTATTTTCCATGATCGTTCATGACTGCTTTTAGTTAGAAATGGTCTGTCGGCCTAGAGAAAGCACCTTGCCTCTCCCTCTCTCTCTCTCTCTCTCTCTCTCTCTCTCTCTCTCTCTCTCTTAATTTGAAATGGACGATCAAAATGAGATTGTTGTCCTGTTTTGCTTTACCCACTATTTAATATCTTTTTTAATTAATTATATTATATAATTAAGGCTATTCCATAAAAGCACAAGCCCATTCCACTATTCTTGAGCATATTGTTTCATCTTTTTTTTTTTCTTGCATGCTTTATTTTTATCTTTAAAAGTATCATTATCTCCTTATTTAGGAGTATCTTCCCTAGATACTTTGTTTCCATCTTTAAAAAAATGTAAGGGGAATCTCAACCTCTAAAGTTCTTAGACCTATATGCTCAAAGTCTCCCTCTTCTTAGATGTTTTGCCTTCATCGTTAAACGCATCTTAAGGGGCCAAAATAACCTCTTTATTTGAGAGTCAACAATACCCTTATAAAAAGCAGGGTTCCTAATAAAAATGCATTCACTTAAATAAATAGGTTAGAACTTCTCAATATTTTTTTCACTCAAAGCATAACATCAAACACTCTAAGGATTAACCATGAGGTCAACTAGTTAACATCCTCCCCATATGGTCAACACAGTTGTAGTGGTTTAGTAACAATACATAAAGTTTTTGTTCTTTGAAGAAGACTAAATTGATCTTTTTTTTGGCTTTGAACAACTAAATCTTAAATTGAATGGAAATACTATTGCATAAATGGATGGAAAATATTGAGGATATTTTAAATATTTTTTAAAATGAAAGGACCAACTACTTAATTATATTAAACCATAAAGACTAGATAATAATTTTATCTTTATTTTGATAACTATAGAATGTGAGATTTGTTAATTCATCAAGAGTGAAAATTTATATAAAAAAAAGTTATAAAATTTCTCAAAAATAATGTTAAAATAATTTTGCAACTTTTCTTTAAGAGAGTATTTGGTGTAAACAAATTACTAAATTTTTTAAAATTTATTTGTAAATATATATTGTTATGTTTGGTATATATGCTAAAGATTTTATTTAGGACTCAAATTTTTAATTCTATGACATTGCTTAAATTTGAATTAAATTCTTTCAAAATTAATAGAATTTATAAATTAACTAGTATTAAAAAATATTATATTTTGACTAAAACTATTTTGAAATTAACTAGTATTTATAAATTAATGAATAGTAAAATAACAATGTGTGTATAAATTATTAAAACTATAAAATTGGAACTACAATTTAGTAAGGTTATAAATTTAAATGAATTTCATATTTAAAACAAATATAAGAATTTATGCACCAATAAATTATATAATATTAATACCTTTCTTTAACTTTTTCATGAGTCAATTTTTAAAATCCTTTTTATTCATTTGCTATATCAATTAAGTGAATATTTGGTATTATTATTAGGACAATTTGATTTTGAGAGAAAAATTTAAGTAGATTATATTTCACAAATGATTATAGATTTTTTAGCATGAATTTTATGAATAAAAATTTAAATTTGAAAGAATTTAACATTTAAAATTCTATTAATAGTAACTTTTTTACTCAAAAAATTCATAATAAATCTATAATCACTTAAAAAAAGAATAGCTTCTAATCTTTATTCTAAAATTATATCTTTAGATGTCAAATATTCTCTAAATTTAAAGATAAAAATAGGACATGCATAATAGTATTTTACTAAATCATGACAGTTTTTTAGCCAACTCGAAAATGTTCTGATCAAATTGGATTCAAGTTTAATCTGTGAATTAGCTCTAATTGATTTGATTTATAGATTGACAGGAATGGTCTAATTTAAATTATAAAATTTTTAAAATTTATTTAAAAAATTTTACAAATTTTTTTTAATTTTCAATTTTATATAAATTTAATTCAAGTACTCATTTTCATTACATATAGTTATTTTCATAAAAAATGAATTATATTTGATTTAGAGGAAAGTACAAAAAATATCCTGTTGTTTGAGCTTTCTACAATTATGGGACCATGGAATTTTTTTTTGATAATGTGATATCCAATGATTAATGTCATTAGCAAAATTTGCCAAATATGCAAATTTTGTCCAGTTTCTTGATGTCTCGTCGTTAACTAACTTTTTATTATTTTTTGACTTATGATGTGACGTCACCTTACATGTCAGAGATGCCTTTTCATAAAAAAAAATAAATTCATAAGTAAAAAAAAAACCTTAATTTTGTTATAATCCCTCCAGAATTCAATCTTTAACAATTCCATAAAAATGTTTATCAGTTGAAATCCATAAAGAGTTTAACAATTCATTGTTCTGAATGTTTAGTTGTGAATATGATTTAGAGGAGTTGAAGAAATCAAACTTGCTAAACAAAACTTGTATTTGGTGTGTAACATCAACTGTCAGCGAGGCTAAGATAAGTAACAAAACTTTGTTACTATATTTATTGCTTGTGGGTGAAGAAAAGTACAACATTTGGGTCAGGTTTGAATATTGAGGGTTAGGTCTATAATGGGTCAACAAATGTGGGTTATCATGATCAATATGGGTATGTGATTTTAGGTTTTTGGGTTGAATGTGTGTCTATTCATATGGGTGTATTTGGTTGCATGTTGATTTCTTTGACTGTGATTGTTAGTTAATAGAGGAAATATTAACTTATACGTACCATTGCCTTGGAAACTGTAAACTTAGCTATACATTACAAAGGTAAATAGAAAAAAGTGCAAACAATTTGGTTTACTAAGGAGGGGGTATTAGGTATAAGGATAAAGTTGACATAGATTATCTTTCCCAGCTTGAGTTGATAGGATATATGGAGGAGTTGAGTTACAAAAATGGTTGTCATATGTGGTTCTGAATAGAAGGAATAAGTAAGAATGAAGGTATAAAAGGAATTATACTTGATCAAGATATCTAAAATATGTTAGATTATAACAAAGGTTAGCAATATATACACATATATTTTGTAGATATATATCCTTTTATTACTATGGATGATGGTGTTGTTATTATATCATTTCACAAATTTAGGGAAAATGTGACTAGAGCTAAATCTAGTGAAGTAGAAATTATAAACTTGGAAAATGAGAATGTGAATGTGAGGGATATAGAAAGTGATAATAAGTTAATGAATGAAGCTACTATAGGGGGAGTGAGTGTGCTAGTGTAGTTGTAAATGAGTGCATTGATGTAGAGATGAGTGAGGTTGCAAATGAAGGGGGTAAGTGAAGGGGCTAATGTAGGGGTGAGTAAGGGTTGTAATGCAGTGGTAAGTGGGGGAGTAAATGAAAGGGTAACTAAGGATGCTAATACAAGGGTGAGTGAGGCTGAAGATGAAGAAACTTGGACAAGTGATGATAAGGGTAATGTTTATGCACCTAGTGATGATACAATTGGTTAAAGTTATACAAATCAGTCCATTAATTGGGTTTATGATGATATGAAAAGTAGTGATGATGACTTTTTTTAGTAATGTCTATGAAGATAGTGGCAAAAGGAGAAATGGTAGTGATGAAGGTAATGTAAGGGAGAATAATGAAAAGGATGTTGCTAATGATTTGAAGGAGGCAGATTATGATGAATTCAACAATAAACCAGTAGATAATGATGAGTTGCATAGTTTAAGAGGTTCAAGTGATGATGATGAACTGACATATCCAAAGTTTGATGAGGACACTGTCATGAAAGATCCATAAGTATGTAAGGGTATGAAATTCATTAACCATGATACTATCAGGAAAGCTTTGAAAGAGTGGGCTATCAAAAAAGCAATTTCATATTATTTTGATAAGAACAATCCTAAAAGGGTGACATTTTTATGTAAGTATAAGTGTGAATTTAGGATACATGCTTCTTTGGTTAGGACATTGGTATAAATTCCAAATTAAAACAATCAAACCAAAGCATCAGTGTCTAAGAGATTTCCATAACCCACTTATGACCTCAACATACTTAGCCATAAGATACCTTAATAAGTTAACAGGTAACCCTAATTGGGAAGTTGGTGTAATGCAGAAGCATATTCAGAAGGAGTTAGAAGCAGAGGTGTCACTTGTTAAATGTTATAGAGCAAAAAGGAAGAGTAGGAAGTTTACTGATGCAGATGATAAGGATCAATATAAAAGATTACATGATTATGCCCAAACTATAATGGTTACCAATTCGGGTAGTCATGTGAAGATTAAAGCAAACTTGACAACAATAACAAAAGAAGAAAATGAAGAGAATGCAAATGATGTTAGTCCTCTAACTAAACAAGTTATAATGTTTGAGGTAATGTATGTTAGGTATGCTAATAAAAAAATAAGGGTATTTTATTGGCATTAGACAAATAATTGGTCTTAACGGATGTCATTTGAAGACTTCAATAAGTGGGAAACTTCTTCATGCAATAGGAAGAGTTGGAAATGAAGAACGTTCCCAATTGCAATGTCTTGTTGTTGTCCCTAGGCACCAAGAAAGGGGGTTGAATTGGTGAATAAAAAATTTAAAACAGAGATAAAGAGAAGAAGAAAGAATAGTGAGAACATAAGGATTTTATAGTGGTTCGGGCAAAACTATCCCTACGTCCACTCCCCAATCACTCAATTGGGTATTTTACTAAATCAATGGTGTTTTTAAGCTCACACCCAACTTACTACAACTTGTGTTTCAATGGCTAACACACAACCTTACAACAAAGTGTTTTCTAGGCTAACATAAAATCTCACTCAAGTGTTTTAACAGACTTACACTAAAACCTTTCTTAGAGTGTTTTTGCAGGCTAACACAAAACCTTACAATCTGGTGTTTGATGCTCACACCTAACACATGTAAAGAAGATGAAGAAAATGAGTAGCAAAGATTAAGAGCTTTCAATACTTGTAATAAATTTGTTAGCAACCTTCTTCATGGCTATTTGGTGGGGTATTTATAGCCAAACTTCATCAAAGAGACGTTGCAGATCATAGCTTATTAAATCTTTGAGACATGCTTGATAGATTCTGCATTTAATGCTTTTCAAGGTGAAATCGCAGTCGCTACTGCCTTTCGCGGTCACGAAATCCAAATTCTTCAAGAGAAACCTCGTTTGTTTCTAATGGCTAGTCCACGTGGCATCTTCTTATTAGTTCACTCGGAAAATATAGTCGTTGTCCTTCACCTACTTTCAGAAGTCGCAGTCGCGAGTGTTTCTTGCACAAGATGCGACATAGACCGCGAATTCAACTGCCAAATTGGTTAACTTTTTTCCATAAAGATCGCGGTCGCTACCAGCAAGATGTCTTCGCGATTTTTGACTTCCAACAGTCTCATGGGACACTTGTCAGGCTGTGGTTGTGGACTTGCTTCCCTCTTGAATATCTTTGAAATTCGCGGTCGCGACTCAGCCGAGACTTCTACCGCGAATTCATCTATGTCAATATGACCTTTCTCTTTTCAAGGGTCGCGACCGAGAATGACACTGCGATTTCGTCTGCTTGATTTTCAGCATGTCTTAACATGAATCGCGGTCACGAATTTTAGGTTGCGGTCGTGATTTACATGTTACTTTGGAATTCATCAACTTTTTCATTTCTTCTTGAGAGATTGATTCAATTCTGCAACAACAACACTTATTTGAAATATTAGTGATGATCAATTTACTTTGTCAAGATCAAAAGAGGTTTTAAACCTAGGATTGATTATCCTAGTTCAACAATCTCCCCCTTTTTTATTTTGACAACTTAGATTGATCCAAAGTGAAAAATAAGTGTAGAGAAGTAAAATTGAATCATAATTTATCAAAAAAAAAAATGGTTTGCCTCAGTTACTTAAGTTATGCTTTACTCCCCCTTAATTAGTTATCTCTTTCAATTTTTCACTTGATTCTTTATTTTGTCTCCCCCTTTGGCAAGATCAAAAAAAATAAATGAAAAAAGCATAAGAATTAGATATGGAGAGCACAAAAAGCAAAGTTTTATATATATATATATATATAAACTGTGATTACAAAAGGTAACCCAACCAAGACAAAACAAAATACAAATATAAGACCTAATTGCTAAAAGGTTGGGGAGTCACTATCATAATCCGATGAGTTTGCTGCTGCTTGTGGGAGGCCGCCTTCAGCTTCATCACCATCATCCACGCCTTGGTCCCCGTCTTGAGTATCTTCGAAGTCTGTAAAATCGGGGAGGTGACAGGGTGGAATGCCAAGTTTCTCCTGTAAATCCACCATGTCGCTGTGGAGATGGGAGAGGAAGAGTGATCGTCTCTTCATCATACACATGATTTTATCCAATTTGCGGTCAATGGAAGAGAGT
>CATIWR010056629.1:0-40485 GCA_949677035.1 Omphalea diandra | reverse complement strand
TATATATATATATATATATATATATATATATATATATATATATAATAGATTGGGTATTTACAGGCATTTTCTTATGATACGATTTCATATATACAATAAAATATAAATTTATAAATTATTTTAAAAAATAAAATTATTATTTAAATTATATATATAATTTTGATCTAAAAAATTGATTTAAATATTTGCATGTCATGTGTCAAATAACTATTTCATTTGGCTAATTTTTTCAAATATTATATTTTAAGTTTATTGAAACTTAAAATCAATTAAAATAAAATAGTAATCCTAATATAGTATTGATTTTATGTTAAAAATTATTTTATGAAATAAGAAAAATTGAAAAATATATTATTTTATAGCTATGAATTTCATTTAGAAAAAAATTTAAATTTCTTTTTAATCAAACAATTATAAAAACAAATTAAAATTACAGCACATTTAACTCACAGGTTAAAAACTAATATATAATTATACTATATATAAAGTGAGAATGAGAATGAATTTTAAATATATAGTATAAATATATTTATATAATTTTTGCTATTAATTGCATGGATGAACATATATATTATTACATTTATTGTGATAATGTGCGAGTATGGATATGTAGATATTAGAAAAAGACATTGTAGATTATAAATCATGTTATATTCAAGGGAAACAGGTAAGGAGCTACACCTGCACACTTGTAGCACTTGTGGCAACATATCTTAGCTTTGTGTACTATAGTATTAAATACAAAATTTATTTAAATATATGCAAAAAGTGAATAAATGAATGAATAAATTTTACATCGAATTAAAAAATTATGTATTTAAATTTGAGATATAGATTTTGTTCAAACGATATACAAAAAGTGAGTTAAAAATAAACTGATTTTATAAATAAAATGAACAAATTTTATGTCTAAAATATGGAGCCAAATATCGTCAAGTATGATTATTGTTATTATCAAAGTAATGATTGGTTTATTGCTAATATTTTTTACAGATACATAAAGTGAATCAAATAAATACATAATTTAATCAAAAAATATAAAAATTAAATATAAAAGTAAATAAATTTTATATGTCCAATATATATTAAAAGAAGGGGCCAAACACACCCTTAGATGCTATAACATTGTAATTATCACTGCCCTATATTTAATTAGTGGTGGAAAAACCTCTAGTTTCAATCAAATAATCCGGGAGAGTTCAAGCTTCGGAGGGACATCATCCAGTACTTTTTTTTTTCTTTGTTTTATGCTGCACTATCAATCTACATTCTTTTTGACAGAAAATTTTGCATCCAGTCTTGCTGGCGACCAAGTTCCAAAATTGGCTCCACAAGATCTTGCCGTCAACTTTTATGAACTTGTATCACCGTTGCTATCACAACGTTTTCATATAAGAACAAATATATATTATAGCAGTTGGATAAATTTTAGGTTAAGATACTAAATTATATTGTTTTGATTGATATGAAAATTATTCAACGATTGATAAACTGGTTTTGGTATGGCCATGGGACATTCGTGCACCCTAAACTAATGGGTTAGTTTCAAGTTGCAGCCATTGGCTATAAAGCTAAAGGAGTAGGGGTTATATCTAATACACATATGATCACATCACATGGACGCACTGTTCTCATGAGGCTGTCCAAAGCCTAAAATTGTGTTGTGTAGTGTATATGTTATTAAGTGATAGGAATTCAATCATTTTGAGGCACTTTTCATCATTGACTTAGCTTTCTGCATGCTGGAGTGGAAATAAATGGACTTATACCTAACTTCAAGAGAGAGAGAGAAATAAAGTAAATGCTTATTACATCAAGCATCAAACAGTCAAATAATTAAAGTGAATAATCTCACTTTATATCTCTTAAAATAGTAGTGTGAATCTGTTGCACTGCAACATTAGACCTTTTTGGTTTAGGGGTAGGGACTCATGTAGGTTTATGTGAGTTATACATATATATGTATATATGCGTTCATGGCAATGTGACATTTGGGAAGAAGAGCTTGAAAGCAACTTTTGAAAAAGACTTACTCCAATCAAAGTGTACAAACTATAGAGTTCTCATTGGAATATGTTAGTGTAGCGAGTTTCATTTCAGTTCAAATGCAAAAACACTTCTTTTTTTTTTTTTATGTAGTATATTCTAAAGGAGATCCTCCATTAACTTTAATGGTAGACTAGGGTATACCGTACCCTACTCTTGAAATGTAAGATTATTATTATTGTTATTAGCAATAATTGCCTCTTTAAAATCCTCTTTATAATTGATTATTATAGGTAGCTCTGATAACCAATCAATTCACTCAAGTGTCCATCATAAGCCATGACCCTTGTGTTTCAGAGACAAATTTTTGTGTTATTAATAACTAATAATTTTTACACAAAGGTGAATTCTTAGTAAGGTTAACAAGGATGAAAAAAAAAAAAAAAAAAGAAATGTAGTATTATTATCTCTTAGTTTATAATAATTTACGCACTAAGCGGATTTTAGTTAATTATTTTTTGACATTTTTTATATTTTTAATATTTATAATATTCTAAGTAAAAACACATTTAATGCCAAATGCAATTTTATATGTTTTAGTAAAATTTTTAAACTCTTTTTGAAACTAAATATTGAAGATTAATATTTTCTATTAATATTGGATATTAGTAAAGATTAAATGAGAAATATAAGTACCATTATTTCCACAATAGTGGGTAACAATTGGTGACTGAATGTTAGAAGTCTTAGTACCTTTTTTTTTTCTTTTTGAAAATATCAGTTTTCACCTTGTATTGTTCATTAATGATCTACTCTGCAGCAATCATCCTGGGGAATTAACACTCATGGGCAACAGCACACAGAATTCTAGCGCTCAAAGTCACTGATCTTATAATTAAGAACTAGCTAGATTATTTTTGGAAATTGGAAAATCTAACTCCATCTCCAATCTCACAAGGTGCTAATGTGTAACCAAGAGTATTAAATTTTACATACTGAAGGCAGAGTAGGAGTTCACATCAATGAGTTTGCACCTCCCACCTAACACATATCAAACCAATTCAGGGTAATTGAACAGGATCAATCCTCCATATGTCTCTTGCATATTCATGGATGGTTCGGTCACTGCTGAACTTGTATGACCCGGCTGTGTTCAAAATCGACTTTCTTGTCCATCTCTGCTCCAATGCCAATAGAAACATCAGTCACATTAGGCAGACATTGGACCACTAGACATACATGTGTGCACACGCCCATATATTTGTGTTAGGTAAAAATTCTACTCACTTTCTGGTCTCGATATGCTTCATCGACCTTCTCCTGGCTTTCCAAGTAACTAGGAAAGTCTTTGCCAACAAGGAAATAATCAGCCCTGCCATAACCTTCATTGCCCTCCAAAGATCCCCTAAGTTCTTCATAGTTGTAGGGGCCAAATACACCACTTCTAACGAATGCCTTCACTTCTTCAAACCATGGGTCAGGGACAAACTGTAAATAAAAACAAGATGATATTGTTCATATAAATTAAGGCTCCTTTTATTCTAGAAAAAATATTTTACAGACATATGAAATACTTTTCCCTCTGCTCTTTCCTTCCTGAGCCCAGCAATTTCATGAGCCCTTGCACCAAAGAGGAAAAAGTTATCTTATCCAACCTCTTCCCTTATTTCAACATTAGCACCATCTAAGGTTCCAATAAGGACACAGCCATTCATCGCAAACTTCGTGTTGCTTGTTCCACTTGCCTCCATTCCAGCCGTACTAGGCAAATTTAAACAGGTAATATACATATTTATCTTCTGATATGAACTTAATATATATACAGGGAAACTCAGTAGTTGCATTGCAAATTCAGTACCTGTTATTCTGGGAAAGGTCACTGCCAGGAATTAGCACTTCTGCGACACTCAAGTTGTAATCCGGAACAAACACAACCTTAAGAAAGAAATCAATTTGCTGTTAGAACTGTTGTTCGAAAAAATATCATCTTGAATAGATGACAAAAGAAATTGTTAAGTTAGTTATGACATGTTCGTCATCACACTTTAAAACAGCTAAACAAGCAGTTTCAAACCGCTTTTTCCAACGAGAATTAGCAAACTTGAGTACCTTCAAAAGATCACCTATCTCTGTATCATGGTTGACAGCAGCACCAACGTCCGTGATAAATTTCACAATCCTCTTGGCTTGAACATATGTTGCAGATGCTTTGCCTCCAAATATACAAACCCGAGGAACATACCTTTCTTTCTTTTCCTTAGGACTCAATTCTTTCATCTTCTTATACCGATAAACAATTCCCAATATATTCAACAGCAGCCTCTTGTATTCATGGATGCGCTTTATCTGTACATCGAATATTGCATCTGGATTCACTGTATACCCAGTTTTTTCCTTAAGAAAGGCTGCAATTTTCATTTTGTTCCTTCTCTTTGCTTCCCTCCACTCAGATTGAAAATTCTCATTATCTGCCAACTGTGGAAATTGTATTATTGTCTGTTATCTAATAAATGGACTAACAATTCATTATTAAAAGTTTACCTTTCTAAGTATCATCAGGTTTTCAGTGTTTAAGACCCAATCTTCAGTTCCAGTCCATTTAGTTATGATTTTACTGAGATCAGGATTGCAGAAATAAATCCATCTTCTTGGTATCACTCCATTTGTTTTATTTTGAAATTTCTCTCGCCACACCAGCCAGAAAGAGTGGAGGTTAAAAATGCCTTGAGACAAAATTTCACTACCATGGAGAAATACGAAAATATGAGAACAAGAACGGCATTATATCCCATATATACCTCGTAGAAATCATTAAATACTTCTTTTTTCACTATTGCACTATGAATTGCAGCAACCCCATTTACAGCATATCCACCAACAAGATATAGATTGGCCATCCTGACAATCTTTGGTAGTGCTGGCTCTACATCAAGCTTTATATCATTTTTCTGATCCTCCTTCTCTTCTTCCTTTTCTTCTTCTTCTTCTTCTTCGGTTGGTTCTGCTTCATCAGCAGACTCAGTTTCTACAGAACTTTTTTCTGATTTAACTAACAATTCTAGAACCGACTCGGGCAGCTCAACATTATCAAGAATCCTCATTTGTTTCAGCTTTAGCTGCAGCAAGTTGAGATCTTCCATACCAAACTCCGCAATTATGATATGAATAAGCTGGTTGAGACAAGCAACACGTAACTTTAACTTGCATTGAAGAAGAAATAGTCCAGAAAGGAAATCATGCCAGAATTAATGTGTATGCGAATTTATAAAAAAGGCCAGGATGGGCATGAAACAGATTCAGGTATCGAGCTTAGTCAGAAAATCTCGCACTGTGGACTCCAAATTTACCTCTTCATCAATCATTCTAATGATCTCTACATGTCGCGGAAGCAATTCCTGGAGTAGGTCCAAACTCCATTTCTCCAAGGCCTCAGGTAAAATTGTATGGTTCGTGTATGCGACAGTCCTAGCAAAAAAACCATAGAAGCATGAATTATTTTAATGAGTACCAGCTCCTGCAACTAGACAATTAATCTGTCGATGAATTGAAAAACTTTCGAGTAATATTCCAAGCTTCTTTCAAACCTTTTACATCCATCAATATCCTGATCAACTTTGGGATACAGAGAGTTGGGTGAGTGTCATTCATCTGAACTGCAACCCTATCAGGAAAATTTTCCCAATTCATTGATGCTCCTGATCTTCTTTCAAAGTGAGCAATTATATCCTGGAGAGATGCAGAGCATAGTGTATATTGTTGCTTCAACCGAAGTGTCTTTCCCTCTATTGATTCATCTCCTGGGTGCAGGATATAGCAAATCTGATCACAACACATCAGAACATTAAAATATGTTGATTATGAAACTCGTGGAAACTAAATACTTTATGCATATGAATTTCCAAACCTTCTCAGCATTCTTTAGAGCTGCATATGCTTTGGCATGATCTCCAGCGTTAAAAGCTTGCAAATCAAATTCTCGTGGAGAAACTCCAGTGGACCACAACCGAAGGTTTATTGTGGTCTTAGTTTTATATCCTGAAATTGGAATATCATAGGCCACAGCCATTATGTTTTCTCCTCCAACCCATTCTTTACTTCCATCTGGTCTTAAAATAACTTTGCCATAGAATTTCACAGGATATGAAACATCATTTCTTACGATTTCCCATGGATTACCCATCTATCAAAAAAATTTCAGTCAGTCAACCCATGGATTATAATTTAACAAGCAAAGTTTCGTGTCAAGTATTAGAATGTAACAACAGGAGGTTAGATGTTCAAATCCCTAACAGTTTCTCTTTTATAAGCTCTGATGTGCCAAAAAGAAAATGGGGAAATCAATCATTTGGAATGAGGAGTCGAGTTGTACCTCAAGCCAACTTTCTGCTACTTCCTCTGGACCATCTTTTGTAATTAGCTGTTTGAACAGACCATTTTTGTATCTAAGCCCATATCCCCATGCAGGATAATTGAGTGTTGCTGGGGAATCAAGAAAGCAGGAAGCGAGCCACCCTAGGCCTCCATTACCAAGTGCAGCATCTGGCTCCTGCCATTTTTATCTGACAGGTTTTAAGCTACTATAAATAGAATATGCAAGGGTTTTGAAAAAAGTCAAATTCAGTAGCTAGTGATCTGCCATAGTTATTGTACTAAAACCATCATATAGCTCACCTGTTTAGCTACATCCTCCAAACTGTGACCCAACTTTCTCAAAGCCTATGCATAAGCCCCTGAGAGCTCTAATTTACCAATTGCATTCAGCAGGGCTCTACCCTGCAACAATAATAATAATAAATATAGTAAGTGATAGCCAAACAAGGATTTTCTTTCTGGCAAATTTTTTGTCGGAAGAGAGAAAGAGGGGGGAGGGGCGGGTGGTTGGTGGAAATCCTCAGGCCAGCCCTAGGGTGCAATTCAATTGTTGGCCTGTGCAAGAGCTGCTAGGATATGAACCGCTGACCTCCTGCATTATCAATGCAATCGGACCATTGGGCTACTGGCCTAATGGCGAACAAATGTTTATTTTCAATAGTTGTACATACTAGAAATGGATATCCAACCTGTAGATACTCCATAGACAAATAATATGCCTGCTTGACATTCATCTTCTCATATTACTCATACGTAGTATTCCAATTTATAATAAGGAAATCGCTAACACTCTTTGCAGTAGCTACAAATGCCTTGGGCAGAACAAAATGTTCAGGAGAGAATGATGGTGTGAATTCTTCACGGTATTTGATGCTCGACGCTATAGAGCCAGAATCTGGAGTGAATGTATCCAAAGAATCTGCGGGCAGAACAACATCCATCTCCATATGAAAAAGGAAGAAACAAAAAACTCTAACATCAGACTAGAAACAGAAATGCAGAACAGTAGTAATGGAACCTCCTTGAGCCACTGCAGGGTCTTGCAATTCCTGCCTTTGATCGCTGGCAATTTTCTTGACAGGTACGGGTCTGGTTCTTAAATGATTGAAACGTGGGGTTCTAACAAAGAAAATCCTTGAACGGTTGGCTGTATAGTTGAATTCTATGAAGGTTGATATGAATTTGGACTTTCTTTGAGCTGCAGGGAATGGTAAAGAAGCCATTGTTTTGGTTTGTTGTATCTCTGGAAATTGGAAAGTGGAAATGAGAACGAGCGAAAAAGAGGAGATGTTTCTTATCTTGTGTTTTGGTGCAGGTGCAGCTCAGCATCGTTCGCTGTCAAAAATTTCGACATGCTCAAAACGGGGGAAATTTCCATTTGTCATTTTCTATTGAATATCTTACCAACTTTCACTACACTGCTGTTATAGTGCCATACCATTAATTATTTGAGCTTTTAATTAGATAAATATTATATTAATTATCTATTTAATATATAATTTTTATTTAATTACTTATTAGTTTTTACTTTTACAAATCAAAGAGAACAAAAAAAAAAAAAAAGAATAAGACATTATAATTTCTTTCTCTAGGCAAAAATTTATCTATATTATTATTCTGTTAATACACTATTCAATGATATAGTGACATTAAAATAATTATTTATAATTATCTAAAAATTTTACTATTATACCTTTTCTTTTTCCTGATGAAAAGACATTTGTACTCTCATTTAATATACATGTTTTTATCTTATTGTTTGCATCTAATGTAAGTAAAGTTATTATATTCCTGTAAATATAATTTTCCTTGTTACATGGGTTTCTTTCATTATTCTTGATCTTCTTCATGTTTTAATTTTTTTTTAGTATAAAAAATTAAAATTTTGCTTAACCTAATTAGCTCAATATGGGGAGAAACTTCTTTAACGTTAGGGGATTAAAACATAATGCATATCTAAATTTTCATCTTGATGAAGCCATGAATTGAATCTATTTACAATGTTTAGATTTTTCAAAAAATTATATGAGTGAGAACATATTAACCTTATTAAAGCATAGGATGAGGCAAAAAATAAAATCTTGTGTTGGGATAAAAATCTTAACAAGAATATTTAGATTGCTAAATTGATATCCTCTCTCTCTCTCTCTCTCTCTCTCTCTCTCTCTCTCTATATATATATATATATATATATATATATATATATATAAGTAGACCTAAATATAATCTCTTCTCTAATGGTTAAAAATAATAGTTAGCATATGAAGAAATTGGAAAGTAAATTGATGATTAAATGCAATTAGTTTCCAAATTAAGAGGCACTAAAATAGATCTAAGAGATAAGTATTGATTTAATTAGATAATTGATTATACTTCCTCTATTTTAAAAAAGTTGTCTACTATTTCTTTTTGGAATGTCCTAAAATACATACTTAGTTTCATTAAATTAGAAATATTTATAATTAATTTTCTTAATTTACCTTTATTAATTATTAAATTAGAAAATATATTTATTTTCTCATTAAATAAAATTAAAGATATAGATAAGAAAACATATTATAAAATTATGAATTGGCAAAATATGAAATACTTTTTCTTAAACAATGTGAAAATTAGAGAGTGAGGTTGAAGAGGTAATAATAAAGGATGAATATCAAAATAAAATAGATCTAAAAGTTATAATTTTATAGACATGCCATACTATAATAATAATACTCAAGATTGACGTGATTTTATGAGTATTAATTAATTAAAAAATTTAGCTACATTGGCCGTATGCATAAGTACATTTCTGTTTAATGAGAGTATAAGTGATTTTATAAATACAAAAAATTATAATAATAAATGCATTAAATGATTATAAATAATTATTTTATATATCATTATATTATTAAATAAATATCTGAAATGATCATTTATATTCAATATAGATAAGTATTTTCTTAACTATCAAACTGCATCATCATGTTGTTGATATTTATTGTTAAGTGTTTTATTGTTGGTATAAAAGGATAAAATCAGAAGAGAATAAAAGAACTAAAATCTTGAATTCGTCTGTTATTAGGTCAATAAAATTAGGTTCAAATCTCGAAAAACGCTATTCTTTTAACTATTTTCTTTCTTTGTTAAATATATATTATATTATATGAATTAAATACAAATAAATAAGAAAAAAAATCCTCTTAGACTAATATTGAATTAATATTTGCAGTAGTACTATAAAAAAAATTGTTAAGAAAGCTGAGAACAAATACCCATTTCACGCAAACTATATCATGGATTCATGTTCATGTTGTTTGGTAGACTCGAGATCAAAATATTTTATTTTATTAAAAATTGCACGTATGATTTATGTTCATTGGTCATTAACTATATATTCATTTGGTATTATACTGTATATATATTGATGGAGTTGAAGTACATATACATTGGTGTTGAACTGCATGTATATTAGTGTTGATATGTTAAAATCCATGAATAGATTAATGAAAAAAACAATTAAGTTAAGAAATAACGTAGTTCAAAATTAATGTATCAATATACATGCATAAACAATATATATATAATTTTAAAAATTTTGTTACATTGTTCGTTGAGTATCAATTCAAAATTAATGTACTTTTAATTAATCTATTTTATGAATTTTAATATACATGCAATTTTATGCCAATGTATATGCAGTTAAAAATTAATATACATACAATTTAATATCAATATATAGACAATTTAAAATTAATATACATACAGTTAAAGAACAATGCAATTCAAAACTAATAAACCAATATACATATAAGAATAATGTATATCAATAAAATTTTTTATATTATTACAAGAGTACCGATTCAAAACTAATATATTTTTTATTAATCTATTTTATGATTTTCAATATATATGCAGTTCAAGACTAATGTTCATATAATTAAAGACCAATGTATATATAATTCAATATTAATGCGTATACGGAATAATGTATATCAATAAATTTTTATTAAAAAAATAACACGTATAATATTTAAATAAAACGATACGTATTAATTCAGAATCATATACCTATTGCCCATGCAACCTAGCGGGTAAAAAAAAAAAAAAAAATTTCACCCCAATTGCATGGGTCCAATTCGAAGGCCCATAAAACATTTGGGTCGTGGGTCAACACAATGAAACAGTTAGGTAATTGAAGTCTCATTTCATGGACACCAAACCCCAACAAGGACTTAAATTTTATTTAATTGGAAAACAAACGTTAACAGAAAGAATCAATAAAAGGACCAAAATAACCTTAACGGTCTAAAAGAATTGGCATCATAACTGAGACATGAAAAAATTTGGAAGTCTTGGAAGTCTCTGGTTTCTCTTATTTTCCGCTGCGCCTTCCATCTGTCTGATCTTTTCTCAAACGGAGGAAGGAAGAAGACAGTCTCTACCCACTTTTCCTATTTCTACTCTCATATCTTTTTTATTCGTCTTGGGTTTTGGTTTTTTGAAATTTCTCTTCATTTCTTGATATTAATTTCAATATCCCCACACTTCTTCTTCAGGTACTCATTACTTGATTTCTTTTGCTTTCTTAATTCATTATGAAGTTTTTTTTCCCCCTCTAGTGTTGATTGATTGTATTGGTTCTTTTTCTTTTTGGTTATTTTATTGGATAATCCGGAAAGAAACTGGATTTCTTATTTTGGGCGCTTCAAATGACCATTTCTACTCTTATGTACAAATTTCTGTTGTGGGTTTCATTTAAATTCAGTTTTTTCTTTTTATTTTCCAAGAACCGAAGATAACCATAGAATGGTGAATTGGGACTTATTAGTGTTAGTGTTCCCTCTATCTCTTCATTCTAAATCTATTTTTTGCATTTACCATGAATATAATACATTGTTAATTGCTTATATGCCAGTCTTCCAATGTTGATGCAATTTCACAGTATAAATTAATTGTTGTTGTGTTGCAGTTGTCTGTCTTTGAGATCTACTTCTACTTGTTAAAATCATGAACCGGTATTGACACTTTGAAGCTAAGACAAGAATAGTAGTTGTTCATTACCATAATAACTAATTAATAATGTTTATGTTTGGGTACCATAATGAAAGTTTCTCAAAGAGCCCATCTTTATTTTCTTGTTTGGACTAGCAAGCAAGCCAATTAGACATTTGATGCGTTGAACCTTAAATTACAGAAAGTATGTTTGGATTTATGAAATCACCTGCAAATAAAGCAAGCGAGCAAAACACAACTGATCAAACGCATCAGCCTGTAAAGAGAACTTCTTCTGAACCTGTGCTCGACATTTCGAATGACCATTTTAATGATGGTGATCATGGTGGAAGGAGAACCTCATCAGCAGCAACGAGAGACAGATACAATAATGATTTTCGTGACTCAGGAGGACTGGAGAACCAAAGTGCTCAAGAGCTGGAGAATTATGCGGTGTACAAGGCTGAGGAGACAACTAATAGTGTTAATAATTGCCTAAGAATTGCTGAGGATATCAAAAAAGATGCTACAAGGACTCTTGACATGTTGCATGCTCAGGGTGAGCAAATCACCAGAACCCATGCCATGGCTGTTGAGATGGATAAGGATCTGAGTAAGGTAAGCTCAATATATAGCTTTCATTCCATTTTACATTTACTGTTTATCACAAAACCATTATTCATTATGGGAAAACTGATAAATAAATGTTTTGGAAAAAGAATGGTTAAATGACGGTTTAATGAAATTTGGATTATCTGTTTCTTAGACTTTGTTAATTAGGCTAATTCTTGGTCTTTTGAAGATAAATAAAAACCATAGAGTTTAGGATCAGTAGTCCTGAAATGTTTGTGCTTTGTGGTTTTCTCTTGACAGAAATAAAAGACAAAATATCTAAATCCAATATTCCCGAACTTGTTACACTTGAATGGCTTTGGATATCTGGACCCAATCAATCTGAATCAATATTACAACAATATTCTGTGTAGAAGCACTAAATAGATACGTTCCGGTTTCATTTATTGTACTCTAGAAATAGAAAATAGAATCTAATTCCTGTAAGAGAAATATATTTTCCAATGCTCTAGGCCACCAAATCTTTTATAGCATTTTATTTTTGAAGAACTTGAATTTAAATGAAAAATATTCTATCTTGAAGTGCAACTTTTACAATTACAGTTTAAATTATATTTGATTATGCCAAACATGAACTTGGAACGGGGATCCTTGGAATAGGAGACATCCATTTCTGAAGCAAACTATGCCCTTCTTCTCAAAGTATCTTAAATTCATTTCGTTTTCCATGGCATTGCCAATGCTAAATGCGCTCAAGTGATATAGAAAGGCATCCTTTATTTTTTACTTCAATGGTTAGAAGGCTTCAATACTTATAAATAGACTACTTTCAAATGACATTTTTCTCATCCTTTAAAAAGATTTTCTTCTTAATTTCTATTCACGCACCTTTCTTGGCATTTTGTTTTACTTGTTTCATGTGGATTTGCTAATCTCGTTTTACTTGTTTCATGGATACCATATTACTATTCAGCAGCCTTTAGAGTGACCCAGTTTTTGCTAATGTTAGGGTGAAAAACTGTTAAATAATCTTGGTGGCATCTTCTCTAAGCCTTGGAAGCCTAAGAAGACCCGTCGAATACCAGGACCAGTGATCACAGCAGGTTTTGTCTTCAAATATCATCACTAGCTTGTTTCGTTTTATAAAACAATCCATACTGATATGACCATATACTCGTGTTTTTCTACCCTGCTGTTTACAGATAATCCATCCAAAAGAAGTGAAAACCACAAAGAACAAAGAGAAAAGCTGGGCTTAGGAGGTAAACCCAAAGGACATTCAGCTCCAGCCACACCTCCTTCCGAGCCGACAAATGCCCTGCAGAAAGTTGAGGTTTGTGCCTTTTCAACTGGCGATGGGGATTACATTTTTATTAAGTTGCTTTGACGGATGTTTTATATTTTTGGCTTTACCTATTCCAGCTAGAGAAGGCAAAGCAAGACGATGCCCTTTCAGATTTGAGTAATATCCTGGGTGATTTGAAGGGTATGGCTGTTGACATGGGAAGTGAAATTGACAGGTCAGTGTGATTTTCTCGGCAAGAACAGTAATGACAGAATAGAGTTATTGTATGAATTAGTATTTTTTGAGATTCTAGACTGAAGTATTAAAAGGAATAAGTGCTCATCAGATTCTTTAGCAGGAAAAGAACAACAGAGAAAATGCAAATCCAAACAAAGAACCACCACTTTGTTGTTCTAATTTATATGGCAAATGCAGGCAAAATAAAGCCCTTGATCATCTTAGTGATGATGTGGATGAGCTGAACTCTCGAGTCAAAGGAGCCAATCAGCGTGCGCGTCATTTGCTTGCTAAGTGAGACAATGAGCGGCCACCAGATTATTTGTTTTACGACCGTCTATAGAATGTCAATAGCTGGTGCCCGGAACCAATATTTATATTCTTGCTATTGAATTTTTTTCTTGCAAATGCATTTTCTTTTTCTAGTTGAGTGTATGATTCTGTATAACGATGCATCTGCTGCACAACAATTGTACAAAGTCAGAATTGCTCAATGTTCCAATAACAGTGAAAAGTCCTTAGTTATTTCAATTTGGTGGTTTTTACTATATATATATATATTATGTAGAATTTACTAACGGATAGTGTTAAGGAGGATCTTAATTACCTGAATTACACCTTAAGATAGAACAATTGACTATTTTCTGAGTCTAATAATTTTTGCAGGATGCCAGTGAGACCATAGAAATAAGTAATTACATTACTCTTAACACAACTTAAATTAGGTGAAGAAATTCAAATACTATATAATATACTGGTTTTTTTTTTTAAACTCAAAATATGATCTACAATGATCGTATTATGTAGAAAAAATCTGGCTTGTTTTGAATCAATTTTAATATTGACACAATCGTGAATCCCTTGTCAAAATTTTTCAGACACAGCAGGGCACGACAAGCTCATTTAAATAAAGAGAGTAATTTTCTTGTAGTAACTTCATAATAATGATCCTGCTAAGCAAATGCTTACCATAAATACACGTTTCCAGCATAATTATAAAGCAACAATAAGAAAAAATTGCTTTGTTGTGTTTTATTTTTCCATAGTCATATACAATACTTCTTATTCTGTAAAATATAGAACAATCGAGTATTTACAGATTTCAATTGTAGATACAGCCACATACTACTTATAGCTTCCCTACCCAAACAGCCGATCTTCATATGAACTACCAAAACATTGCAAAAAGGTTTTCCAATGGTATAAGGAAGCATATTCGGCATCTGTTGCGAGTATTTAACTTTCACATTAGTACTTCATGATCATCACTCTTGACAGGAGACCAGCTGCCTCTAACGGCATTTTGCTTCCTGGCATGTGAAATAAACCCAATAATGTAGCCCATAAAAGCCCCAAGTACCAGAAAACTTGCACCCTTGACATATGTTGAGAATGTCGAGTCCACCACGATCTCAACCCTGTGTCCAGCAACATCACTAATGCCATCATTACCGCTGCGAACTTGGCCCGAAGCCAATATCTCCACCACATCATGCACGTCCCCATCACGGTTCCCAACATAGGAAAGCATCAACTTCTCCTTCGTGGCAACCAATCTAGTGTACCCAAATTCACCCCCACGATACATAGACCTCTCAGGTTGTGGAAAGATAGGATCATCCAGGTGGTCAAGTCTGGGTTCCCAGATAGGCTGCCAGTCTTGCCCTGCCATCCCAATCACGACATGGACTGGAAATCCCTTCCAAGTGCTTCCACATGTGAAGTTATTCACTGGACAAAACCTTTCATATCTATGTACATGACCCCACAATGCAAGGGTCACATTGTTCTTCACAAGCATGGGCTCCAAGTGTTCAAGCATTTTCTCCCTCAATGGGGCATCCCTGTTTTCATGGCTTGTAGTATACATTGGCCTGTGACCTTGGACAATCACAAAAGGGGTCTTGCTCCTATTAACCGACTCCAGATCATGCTTTATAAAGTTATATTGGCGACTCCCAGGAAGGAAATTGGTCTCAGTTGAAATGTACATAAAATGTACAGCCCCCACGTCAAAGGAATAGTAAAGATTTCGAGTGGCAGGAGAACGGGTTCCAGTAGGCTCTGAAGAGTTTCCAGGCATGTTAAATTTAAGGCTGTAAGGAACCCCACATTCGCCACCCCCATCAGTTCCATAGATGGAATTGGACCAATCAGGTTTCCAAGGTTGTAATGGCCAATCATACTCATGGTTACCAATGCATACATGGGATGGCACTTTGGATGCAACAGGTTCAATCTGAGCAAAGAAATGATCCCACAACCATGAGTAGCCTCTTGCATAGCTAATATCTCCTATATGCGAAATAAAAGCTGGCTTGTTACCAATAGCTTCTATGTCACGAAGGATCCATTTCATAGTTGATATGCTCTCATCCTGGGTGCGAAGGATGGTTGCATAAGGTGTTGCAGTTCCCATGTCTCCAAACAGGAAGGCTATTGTTTCATCTGAGTTTTCATTGCGTGACACAAAGCTCTGAGTTGCTTCCGACCTGTTATAGAGAACAAAATTTGCTAACTTAACAAGTGGATGAGTATGTTTTTATTTCTGCAGTGAAGTTTGCTATGGGCCACATGTGAGAAAGGGATAATGTTGGTCTCATCCTCATAATAGCATATAACAGACAACAATCAGGTGAATAAAATTGCAATGCAGCTTGGTACATTAAAAGAGACTATCTAGATAAGACCTTCAAAACTGTGGGTTGCCATGAAAACCATGATGGCTGCAATTTAATAATTAGTGTATGAATGTTTCTTGAAATGCTTAGATGGTTTGGCGGCCACAAGAAATCAAGGGGGATATATGGTATTAAAACAACTCATCAAACAAGACCGCGTGCTTTCTCTTTGCATAAAGTTCAAGCTTCCCAAAAGAGTGAATGCCCTTATCAATACACAAATAACTCCTTTAAGTTTTAAGAATGATATTTAAACACAACTAGAAACTGATAATGAACTGAACTAAGCTGAAAAGATATACCTTTGCCATAGAAAGCTAATCAATTCCATGCTATCTTATTTATAACCTTTAATATGCTATTATCCATAAAAGAGAAACGCAATGGCTGAAGTTAACAACACAGATAAGAAATCTACTAATTCTCAACAAAAAGCTAAAAAGTTTATTAACCCTTAATCTGTAATCATCCATAAAAAAGACAAAAACCCAATTGAAAACAACCAAAACGCATTTCACCTGATAATAATATCGAACACCTTTCTTCAAACCGGACATGATCCCATCATGAATCCACCCTGGATCTCTCCACCCGATACTCCCATTAGCCGGGGTATCACACATATCCTCCCTCTCATACCTCACCACACTAGCCACTGCCGCTTGACTCCACATGCTGTCCACCTCCCCCCATCTCACCCTCCTCTCCTCCTTATCCCCGACCACAAACATCACTCTCATCTCATCGTCGGAGTCCGTATACGACAAGTGGATCTGCTCTGGCCCATGCCCCGACCCGAATCCGACCTCTACTGATTGGGCCAGCAAATGGGCCGTCCCAGGAAGTGGGTTATGGTCGTGGTCGTGGCGCTTGGGGTTGATCTCGGATTCGGTCCAGCGGAAGATCCGGAATGAGTAATTGGAGCGGAGGTTGGTGATGGGTAGAGAAATGGAGCCCGACCCGGATTCCCATGTGGGCGATGAAGAAAGGAACTTATAACCAATAAAATGGTCGTGAGGTGAGTCAGGGGGCGAGTAGAGGCCGACCCAATCGAGCTTGGAAGGCGAAACGACGCCGGACCACGCGATGGTGGCGGTGTCGCCTGATTTGGTAAGCGTAGTGGGGGTAACGGAGAGGTTGACTTCGGATAAAGATGAGGGGACGAGAATGGAAAAGATGAGGAGAAGGACATGGGTTTTCACGGCGACAGACGTGGAGGCGGAAGACGTTGGTAGAAAATGAGGGCTATATTACAGGAGATCGTAGATCCGGGCGAGGGAGGACCGTGACATGGGCTTCACGCATCCATCGCATCAGGCGTTCAGTAGATTCGAATATTCAGTTTTTTTTAAAAAAAAATATATATCTATAAGTTCCAAATGAAAATGAATGTGCCAAATAATTCTAGGTTAGATTCCCATTATCCATGTTTTAGGCTACGTTAGTTTTGGAGAGAAATAGGGAATGAAGATAACGGAAATATATCTTCCACAGCCCTAAAAAAGAAAAAAGGAAATATATGAAATTAAATTAAATTTGAAGCATGTTATTAAATGAAATTAAAAAGGAAGTATATTAATATGATTTCGTTTGGAATTTTAAAAGGAATGTGAAGTTAATAATTGTAACACTAATGAAAAAGTTTTTTTTATTGTAATTTTTAACCCAAAATTTGACATTAAGAAAAATGCATATTTAACTATTAATGAGCGTAAAATTCAATATTTTTTAACTGATTTATATAATAATAATAATTCATAGATGAGGTTACGAAAATTAATATTCAGGTATATTATACTATTTAAACCTTTTCAACCTTTCAATATTTGAGCAAAATAAGCAATCTTTCCAACCAATATTATTAAGAAATTTTTTATCAATTTTTCCCACTTAATTTTTTTTTATTAATTTTAATTTGAAACATGATTGATTAGTCCATGAAAGCTATTTTTTCTTTTTTTAGTTATTATTTTTAACAGATTTAGATTTACTTTTTTATTGATAGATTTATTTTCATTTTTTATTTTAAAAATGAAACACTAAATAGCATAAAAAGGCATAACTAAGCGAGTCAATGTATTTGACCCATATATCTATTATTTATTAAGTCGAGGGACTCGAATTTGAATATCAGAATAGTAGAGTCGCCTCTCTTCTGTCCGTTCCAAAAGCTGCAGTAAGTTTTATATTATCTCTTCTTCATTGCTTTTTTTACTGTTGTTTTGTCATTTTGCTTCTGTTCTCTACGGCAAGGACATAGCTATAGAATTAAATTTGGCTTTTATAAAGGATTTTGTGTGATCTGAGGAATGAATGAAAAAGCACTGTTGTCTGTTTAATGTTGTCGGTATTGCATTGTCATGCTCTGTTTCTTTGTGTTTTAGATTCCAATTCAACCATGGGAAAGTCTTTTTTTTTTTTTTTTAATGATTGTCGTTGTGCAGTGGAAAGGACACTGCTGTAGACTTGAATTTGGCAAGGAATATACCTCATGTCAAACAACAGAACAGATAGCATATTGTCACTTCTGTGGTTTGAATTTATTTCCTATATAAAACCAGAAAAATGAGCATCTTCCATGTGGGATATATTTAATTTGTATTTGTTTCCTATATTTACTGTGAATTTCTGTCAGAAAGTAATGATTTTATGTGAGATATAGTAATTTGTAAGATGTAAATAGGTGTATTATTCATATTGATTGCAAGTTCTTGCCATTGTTGCAAGTTTTTTGTGCCGCATATGTATTATGCTTATATATATATATATATATATAAGACTTGGAAGATCAAGTTCTAATATTTGTGCTGATTGCCTCTTTGGAATAATGTTTGTGCTGCTTTTAATATACTATTTAAATAATTTTTTTTGGAAATAATGAATTTGTTGAAGTGCTGATATTATCATTTTGTTGATATTTTGAAAGTGATTTCATGGCAAATTGTATGCTGACTGTTATACCATGGTTCTTACTTTTTTTATGATTTCCCCCACTAATGCTCCCTTTTTTCCCTACATAAATTGTTAAATATAAAGGACAGTGTATTGATCACCAAGCATGTTCTTAATACCTTTCACCTAAGATGTGCCTTAGCTTCGGTCACATTACTTTCATGAGGTTCTCTTCTCGTATCCACTTGTTCTTTTATTTGTCCAATTGATCAATCTTTTCCTTTTTTTTTTTTTGGAAGTCCATGACAATGTGATCTTAATATGATGCTTTCTGCCTTCAAGCCAGTTTACCTTGGAAGTCATATCTCTCCCATACTGTTTAATTATTAGTATGCAGTCTCATGCAACTTTTGTATGTTCTAATTCCGTTTTGGTTTATATTGTAGTGTAAATCTGGCATGTTCCGTAAAGCAATTGAGAATATAAATTAATATATATCACTCTAAAATTGTGAAAATTGTATTTTCTTAAAGTGCTTGGTTGAATTTGAACTTGTTGGATGTTGTTGGTTATATTTATTTGTCACCAATATGCTACTTGATTGAATTTCAACTCATAACTATACTCCTTCATGTCATTAATGAGTTTATTCTCTATTGTGACTGATTAAATTGTAGAATATTGATATATAATTGAAGATATAAACATATATTTGAGTTTGTTCCATCTTAACTGATCTTATTTAAATCGAAATTTCAATTTATAGGATTCACAAAAAAATTATATAAATAAATGAATCTAATCGCATCAAGCTCGAATATTCGAGTATTCGACCAAGCTTGAGCTCAAGCTTAAAAATTGAAGCTTGATTGAGCTCGAACTTGAGTTTTGAGTTTGAAAATCGAGCGCAAGCTCGAGTCTGACAGGGTTTGACTCAACTCGACTTGATTACACTCATATTCTAGGCAGCAAAAAGTGAAGGACAGAAAGAGAGAGTGACAATGGAGGTTGCTGCGACAAATACATTCAATTCCCAAATCTCCCCACCATTAACAAACCTCCCCAAACCCAAAAAGCTAGAAAGACTGAGCGTGTTCACCATCAAATGCTCTTCCCTTCTCTCCTCTGGTGGTGCCGCCGCCACTGGTAAACTTCGTTGCCTTCCACTTTCTTTGCATATTAAATTATACCCTTCCCTTCTGGTACATAACTGTTTTTGGCTACTGAGATCCTGACGTTTCTATATAATAATAATAATATGTTTGTGTGATATAATATTTAGGTTTAGCGGTGAGGCCATGGAAAACTTCAGATGCAAGACTTCTGCTTGAAGATGGGTCAATTTGGAATGCCGAATTGTTTGGTGCAAGAGGAACCCAAGTTGGTGAATTGGCGTTCAATACTTCTTTGACAGGGTAATGTATAGAAGTAAATTACTATTATCTTATTAATGTTGGCTCATAAGAAAGTTGCATTTATTGAGTTTAGACTGATTTAATCACTATTATTTACTTACGCTTCAGTATCAAGAGATTCTCACAGATCCTAGTTATGCTGGCCAATTTGTTCTGACGCCAAATCCACATATAGGGAACACTGGTGTAAATTTTGGTGGGTGAAGTGTCATTTCAAATCTCTGCATTATTTGGCTATGGGAAATATAATAATATGAAACTAATTTTGATGTCTTTTGTTAACAGATGACGAAGAAGCAAGCCAATGCTTCCTTGCTGGTCTGGTCATCAGGAGCTTAAGTATCGGGTGTTCTTTCTTCTTCCTCTGCTTTATTAGTACAAGGAATCTTATCTTTGCTATTGAGGTTGGCTTATTGTATTTGTTAAATTTTCTGATACCTGTGTTTCAGTACTTCAAATTGGAGGTGCACCAAAACACTTGGTGATTATTTAGAGGAAAGGAATATCATGGGAATTTGCACGTTAGATTCCACTGTGCGATTCTCTTTATACTGCACATTGTTTTCAACATTTTCACTGAAAATATGTGAACTTCAATTGTTTATGACTTCAATTGAGGAGCTTAATGCTGTTTGATTATGCAATAGATGATGTTGACACACGTGCAATCACATGTAGATTGAGGCAAGATGGAAGCCTTATTGGTGTTCCGAGCACAGAGGATTCCGAGACAGATGAGGAACTTCTTTATGGGACATGGTAAAAGAGAATTGTGCAGTGTACGAATATGCTTGTGGTGCAAAAATATGCTTATGAGCATTGTAGAGAATTAGGAGATCTCAGTTTTCTTGGTTCACTTTTTCAGGTTTTGATTTAATTAGTGAGGTCTCCTGTACTGCCCCTTATGAGTGGGTTGACAGAACAAAGCCAGAATGGGATTTTAACTCCAATGGCAGAGATGGAGGGGTCTACCATGTAAGTTTCACTCTTTTAATTCTGTGTTAGGATGGACAAATCTTTGCTTGCATTTATGCTTACACTTCAAACATATTTTTTTGAACTGAAGGTTGCTGCATATGATTTTGGGATTAAACATAATATACTGAGGCGCCTAGCATCTTATGGCTGTAAAATCACTGTGGTTCCTTCAAAGCGGCCAGCATTAGAAACTCTAAAGATGAGGCCAGATGGAGTTCTTTTCAGCAAGGGCCCTGGAGACCCAAGTGCAGCTCCTTATGCTGTTCAAACAGTCAAGGAGTTACTAGGAAAGGTTCCTGTTTTTGGAATTTGCATGGGCCATCAGTTGCTTGGCCAGCCATTGGGAGGTAAAACTTTTAAAATGAAGTTCAGTCGCCATGGAGGAAATCATCCAGTTCATGATCTTCAGCACAACCACGCTGAGATTAGTGCTCAGGTCAGTGCACTATAAAATTTCAATATGCTTTGTATGATTTTTTATCCGTACGAGAATTCATGAAGTCATCGAGGGATGGAGCAGTGGTGGAGCTAGAAATAGTGGGTTTGTTATCAATCAAAATTATCACATTCAAAGATAAAATCAATTCTACATAAAATTAAGGTTTTGAATTGTATAATTAGTATCAACTTGTTTATATAGACTGCAACTGAACTGGTTTTTGAGTAATTTGTTAGATATCAATCAGTAATTATTTGTTAATTTTTGTAAATAAAAGAGAGTGAATATAGTCGTATTTTAAGTAGTTGAACTAGAATGCAGTGATTTACAATAATGAATGGTATACAGTGTAACATTTCATTGTTACTTATCTAGGACCCCCTAACTTGCTGCTTGTTTGGATCAAATATTTACTTGACACTTTTAAATTCTTGAGATTGCAGAATCACAACTATGCAGTTGACCCTGCATCATGTCCTGAAGGTGTGGAAGTGACTCACATCAATCTGAACGATGGAAGCTGTGCAGGTCTTGCTTGTCCTGCACTAAACATCAGGTCACTTCAATACCAACCTGAGGCATCCCCTGGCCCTAATGATTCAGATACTGGTAAATAAGATTTCTTTTCACTTCTTTATTCAACACTGATTTACTTTCGCAATTTAGTTTGTACAAAGGTCTGCTATAGATGAAAGTAATGCAAACTTAAGAAGTTCATGATCCAACGACTGAAATGTAGATGGATTGGTTGGTGGATGAGTTTCTCTTTGTTGTTCTTTTTTCAGCTTCTTCCTCTGCCCAAGAGGGCTGTTTCAATAGTGTTTTTACGGTTATATATAAATATATATATATATATATATATATCTCCAAGCGTAAACTTGCTTTCAGTTGCGTGTTGATGTTGGAATTTTTTTCAACAGTGTTTGGAGAATTCATAGATCTAATGAAGCAAGCCAAACAAAAGGCTTAGGCAACTTCATCTGTTTATCTGACGATGGAATCATATTTGGTGGTAATTGCTCAAATGTCATGGCTTGAAGTGAACCTGTCACTGTTTCCAGTGTTGACATAAACTTGTATATGCAGGTGAAAGTAATTGCAGGTCTGTCAGTGTCGTAGTTTCTGTTAAATAGTTCTGATGTTTTATGAATTTGCAAATTTCTCTTTGGTTACAATGTTTTAGGTACAAAAAATTTGTGGTTTTTTTTTTAATGATTTAGATACTCTTTGTAGTGGCCATATTAGATCATAATACAGTAGATGGATGTTTAACATATTGTACCAATGGGAGTGGACTGATGCAGGGCAATTCATCTTGCGCAGCTGATGATGGCAAAGAACTTGTGTTTCAGCAAGCCGACTTGTCTCGTTGGTTGCTTTTTTTTCTGAAATTCATAGTGTGCATCAATCAAGCTACCATAAAGTACACTCCGTAGTAGATTGAAAAAGTGAGGCAAAATATCTCCCAAAGCCGGAGTCAACACCCATGTTGCAGTAGACCCACTGAGTATAGTTTCTGTCGACTTTATCTGTATGGCCTAGTTAAACACTGCCAAAATCAAACAACGACCTTTTTTGACAGTCACCCTCCCACTCTTCCTTGAATCCACAATGGTAGCCCACGCAACTACAGCAAACATAAATCCCACAAATGCATCCAACAATAACTAAGTAAACAAAAGCATCAATTTTCAGACCCTCTCAAGTCTATGGTGATAATCGAAAAAGGCATCAACTTTAACCTCACAAACAGCTTAATAAAAGAGTACCGACCTCAATCTCACCGAAATACCATAACCCAACAAGTTGAATCAATGCAAAAATGGAATGACCACAAGTTTTATATCCAAAAATTGAAAGACCACAAGAACGACTCATCTTCATTCACTCCCCTTCTTTGGGCACCCTACTCTGGCTAATATCTCTAGTCGTTCGATTATAGGCAGCAGCAATTTGGAATTTTATGAGCTTTGTTTTATGCTCTCATGGAGTTTCTGGATTCATGATCTGCGTCTGGCTCATCCTAGGCTGTTGATTTATCATCTGCGACTGATTGTTCATCGTCGAACACAGAAGAACAAGTCTGTGCTTTAGATTGTTGGCATTCTTGGGTCTGTTGTCTATTCTGGAAATTTTGCTGAATCTGCGGATGAGAAGAAGTAAAAGGAAGAAGGAGGTGGGCTAGAATTAATTTTTAGAGGGCAAAGGTGGGCTGGTGGAAAAGTAAGACGGAGAGAAAAGAAAACAAATGTACAGAAAAGCTATTCTTATTACTTACTCTCAAAAAAAATTTATTCATTATTTTTTTTTAGATGTCTCATAATATGTGCTTATTTTTATTAATTATAATTAAATTTTTTATTGATTATTAATTAATAAAATATATTTGTTTTTTATTAAATATAATTAAAAATATAAATGAAAAGTTGTCAATGTATTAAATATACTTTTTAAAATAATATAAAAAATTATAGATGATAATATTTTTGAGATAAATAAAATAAAATAATTTTTTATATATTAAATAAAAACATATCATTAATTTGATTAAAAAATAAAAAATCACTTGATCGGAATCTAATATTTAAAAATTTAATTATTTATCGTAATTTTATTGATATCAGTTAAAATTAAAAATTCATTTAAATTTTTTTGGATAATTAAGCTTTTGTAATTAAAGATTGTACATTCTTAAAAAAAAAAAAAAAAAAAAAAAACCCTATATATAGAAACAAAAGCTAATGCTCCCAAATATCTGGATTGTCAACAGCTATACTTATCAATATCAAGTCACTTCAATTATAGCCGTTCGTAGGAATTAAATGTCATCTAACATTTTGAATCTACAATCTTAACAATATCGATCATTACTATTATCCTCATTTGTTCATTATAAATAGAAAATAAAATACCTACTGAATTTGGATTTACTCCAATTTAATCCATTATAATAAAGTCTTATGAACTTTTCGTACTAGTACTTAATCGCTGAATCTAGCTATACGGTAAAACATCCATTAATTTAAATTTAAATATTGAAAAATCTGTATTATCTACAAAAATTTTCATGTAAATAAGAAGTTTTAAATAAATAAAAATAATTGTTTCAATCAAATTAGAGAAGATAATGAAACTGTACAAACTTTTGGAATTTCCGCGCCCCCGTGGAGCAAAGAGAATGCAGGTTGCAAGTGGGTTTAGATTTTTCTCTTTTTATTTTTAAGATTTTATCGTTTTAATATATTATTTATTTAATATATATATATATATATAATTTTTCATATATTAAATTAATATTATATATACAGGCGGGGCCGGACGGTTCAGCTGACCCTTTTGTCCTTTTACTATTGGCAAAGAAATTCTCTACGAGTTCAAACTTCGCCATTGGTGGGGATTCCTTCATTAAAGGATTATCATAAAATTTCTTCTTTTTTTTTTATTAACAATTAATTATTGATTTGTGATGATTTTATTTACAGTACCAACCACATCGATACCGTCCCAAAAAAAAAAAAATTGAGGCTAGGCAAGCTGAGGATTGCCATCCCTACTTCAGACAAACATGGAATGGAGCTATCTTCCTAACCAAAAAAGAAAATTAAAAAAACAGAGCTAAGACTAAAAAAGAAGTAAGCACTAATTTTAAATAAATTGAATCAAATTAGAAAATAATTAAAAGCACTCAAATTGAAATCGAATTTTATTAATTGAACAATACATTTAATTCGATTTTGATAATTTGTATTATTTGGACTAAATAATCAAATTAACTTAATCAATTTGAATAATTGAATTATATATATATTATATGTAAATTATATGAATTATTTATTTTTAAATATGTTATATACAAGTCATATATAATTGTCTATTTATATATAATTAAAGTTTAGTTGATTGAGTATATATATTTTAAATAAATTATATAGAGTATATATATATATATATATATATATATATATATATATATATATTATATCTAATTCATATATATTTTAATATATATTTATATATTAATTAAAAAATTTATTCTAGATGGGTACACTTTTATTTATTTTGTCTATATTTTTAAATAACCAAATGATCAAATTATATTGAATCAAATTAAATCAAATTGAATAAAATCAAAATATAAATTAAATTGACCTAAATTTAAAGTATTCAAACCAAAACTAAACCAAAGTTCATAAGTATCAAATCAAAAATTTTAAATATCAATTTTAATTTTAGATATTTTGAAATAATTGATTCAAAATTGAACTTAGATCATCCCTATTAAAAAGTAAAAAAGATAATTCAAGAGCTATACTAAATGGTTAAAGGAGCATATGCATTTAAAATATTTCAAAAAATGATTTTATCTTAATTAAAATATAAATTGATTTGATAATATCCTTATTATAAAAACTAAAAATTTTCCTGACCATAATTATTAAAAAATGAAAAATATACATTTATGAAAGTTTCATACTAGCTAGTATATGCATTAATGTAAGTATTAGTAATTCAAATTAATTTAATTGTTTAAATATATTGTATAATTGATATTCAAATCAACAAAATCTTTTAATAAAAAGATTAATTTAAGTGATTCATTGAGATTGTTTTTTTATTAATTTTGTCGATTCAATTCCTAAAATTAATACTTAAAAGTAATAAATATTTTTGAATATTTCATATGGATATATAGAGATACTTTTAAAATCATTAGATAAAAATAATCATATGTCAATATTAAGTATTATAGATACATCCCAATTAAAAAAATAAAACAAAATGTTTGTTAAAGAAACCAACAATAATGTCAATTCATTTCACTCGAAATAAGGATTAAAAGCTACAAAAAAAAAATAAAAATCTAACTCATTCCCTTAGTCGGTGTCAAAGATTGAATATTAGTGACTATGAGCTAAAGAGCTTAGGTTATTAAAGTGATAAAAGCTAGAAATCAGAAATATCAAAGTTTCAATTTAGTCTCAAATCATTGAGCATTGAAATGTAAAACAACCATATCGCGGAGAATATAAAATGGCAAAAAGTTATATTTCAACTACACTTATTTAATATAGATAGGTATTAAAAATAAACCATTAAGATGATCAATAAACTTTCAATTACTAGAAGTATTGGATTTATTTTAAAATTATAATATGAATTTGAGTTCAATCAAATTAATTAAACAATAAATTATTAAAATAATTTGAATGCAGATTCTATGGCAGGAGATTCAGAAAGAAGGTACTAAATAAATTCTACAAAGCATATCATCTCATTTTGTGGTATCTTATTAACTGCGTTGTCCTTAATCGTCCCTACAACCAATTAAGTGGAAATGCACAAATAAAGCTATATCCTTACAAATATTCGTGACTAATTTGATGAGTACAGATATTCAATTGCCGACTACTAACTATTCCTATAACTATATATCCGCTCTAATTTTATTTTTTTTTAAAAAAAAAAGAGTGGCCCCCTTTGTGCTTGTCACGAAATTATATTCGTTCATGGGTCTCTTGCTTTGCATTTAAAACCATCTTTCTCCTTCTATCGTCAGCTTCCCCCCTCGCTCTCTCTTTTCATTTCCTCTTCTTTTCTCCTTCAACAATCTTCCACCTCCACCACCATGTCTTATCACAACTGCCGCCGTGTAATCTTCTTGCTCCTTCTCCTTTTATTTGTATCATCGTTATTAGAAGCCGCTAGATTTCCGAACCCTACTATTACTTCTTCAAGAAACCACCCCTACTTCTTCAAGAAACATTCTTCTTGTGGTTCTTTCCCGCACAGGACTTCTCGTTCTCTGTGCATTCACTTCCAAAGAATGAACCCACAGCGGCGTCTCAGCCCACCACCACCACCACCACCCGGTGAGATTGATCCAAGATATGGCGTGGATAAGAGATTAGTCCCTTCTGGACCAAACCCACTTCACAATTGAAGATGGTTTTGGTGTTTCTTGCGCTTTCAAGATCGCTAGCAAGTACTTAAATATAACAGTATCAATACCGTCCATCTTTTTGTCTCCTATAAGTAGTGGCCAACCATGTTAGTGAAGTTCTTGTTGCTTGACCCTTTCTTGCATTTTCTTGGTCATGCTTTCTTCATCAGCATATCTCAACAATGGAAGGAAGGAGAGATGTTCATTAATGGGCTAGCTATAGCAATGGTAGTGTCGTAGCAGTAATTAATCTTCCTATCAGAGATTACTCATTAAATTTTTGTTTTCTGATCAATATCCTTGTATTACAAGCAAGCTATATGTATATTGCCATTTCCATGCTTGTTTTCGATTATGTGTTGCACTACTCTTTTAGACGACAGCTTGTCATCTTAAACAACCATGGAAATGGTATGCTTTTTATGGTTTTTTGTTTTCGAAAAAAAAAAAAGAACTACGTTTCTAGACGCTGGATAATTAAATTCGCGGTGGAGGAGTGAGCAGTCGTACTTCAAGAGAAACCCATGAGTTCCATTAAATTTGCATGCCAATTCAGAAGCAATTTATCTTTAGATTGATGGCAAAAATGGTATTCTAGTTAGCTTAATGTTTGTTCCTTTTCCTGCCTTTTTAGTGGGTCAACAAGATTGCAACCACTACTTTGTATTTGATGTATAGCGTATTAATTAGCTTGGCTATTCAACATTTATTAATATGGATTAGTCTGAAATCATTTATTTCTTTCCCTATCTCTCTTTAATTAATCTCATCTTTTAAAAAAATAATCTTTTTTTTAGAATAAAAAAAATCATCTTTTTTACTTTGATTTTGTGTACATATTCATGATCTTTAATTAATTGAGATTAAAAAAAATCATCTGTTATTGCCTTTTGTAGGTAATATGGGAAGTTGCTACCAACTTACCATGACATTCCACCAGTAATGTAAATATTCTTAATGGATGCTTCATTTACAAAAATGAAGTACTTTGCTAGCTATTGCTAACAAGTATGGTTTCACATCACAACAAACTTTAATTACGCATTAATAATTAATCTTGATCTTATATGCATAATCACGAAGCAGCGACATTTTAAAAGCTGTGAATTGGACCTACCTCAACTAATCCGCGTATCCACATTATGACAAAAACATGTTTAACTAAGATTCTTAGGATTAATTTTTACTGTCAAGCCATTAAGTGATTAGGCATAAAATCCAATTTGCTTTCTTAATTTTTTTTAAAAAAGTTTAATTGAAGATAAAATTATACTTCATCCGTTCAAAATTGATAGGTTTGTTTCTTTTTTGTATATAAATTAAGAAATATTAGGTAATTTGATTAAAATTGTTATTTTTACTTTACTTTTTTTATTTTATCCTTGGATTAGTATTAAAATACTAGATGAGATGAATAATACTCTTATTAAATAATCTTGGTTGTTCTTTAATATAAAACTAAAGACGACTGATATTGTTAATAATAAAATTATCCAATCATAAATATCAAAATTACAATTTTCAATTTTTGTTTCAACTTTCAATAAGTATATTAAATGATTATCATTTATAAGTATTGATAATTATGAAATTAAATAAAGGTAAAATATGAAATCAAGTAATTCAATACTTTCTAAAAAAGGAAATCAGATTAAATATTGAGACAATAAAAAAAGAAAAATAAGTTTATCAATTTGAAATAAAATAAATAATTTTTAGCTCAAATTACGCCCTTATTTTTTTTTTTTATTTTAAAGTTAATTAAGACAACTTTATATTGGAAGCCATGTGTGAAACTCATGGTAATTTAAAGTCAAAAAATATACTCCACCTTCGATTTAAGAGTTTTTTTTTCCTGGTATTTGCCATAGTGAACCAAACACACCACCTTTGATCTCTTCTTTCACAATCACCATTACCGGCCATCTTTTTTTTTTTTTTTTTTTTGGTAATCTAAATAATAGCTCTCTTTAGTTGATTATAATTTATGAGTAAAGACAATTTGGAAAACATAGGGGCCAAAAGAGAGAGAAATAATAATTACAGTAAAGTCTTTCGAAATTAATATCAAGTAATTAATAATCTCTAAAATATAATAAAATTTCAGAAAACTATACATAAATTAATATTTTTACTATTTAATAATTAATACAAAATACTAAAAAAAAATATTAAAAGTACTAACCAGTATAATCAATGTTTCTTACAAAATCATTTCTCTAAAGTAGTTTATTTTTCCTACTTGTTCTAATATTGAACTGTATATCTCGTAATACTTTATATGTTACAATATGAGTAAGTTTTAAAAGGTCAAATAGAAAAATACATAAATAAATAACACTTAATTTTTCTTTATTAGATTTTTTAAAAATATTTCAACTCTTAATAGATCTAAAATAAATCTTTTCATATCATTTACATTTAATTTTTAGTTAAAAATATAAATTATTTTTACAACCGTCTTTTCTTGAATATATATATAAATTTATTGTAACTCATAATAATAAATAATAGAATTAATAACTTGAATTTGTATATATAAATTTCTACAAATTAATAATCTCCACTAATTAATAAAAAAATTTAGCAATAGGTTATATTAATTTAGAGAGGTTTTACTATATTTTTCTGCTAAAATAATTAGATTTTAAGATTCAAAAAAATTTAGATTCTTCAAGTTTTTTATTTGCGATATGATTTTCATATGACTTATTAATTTACTTTTTTACTAATTTTTTTTTATTTTTTGTTCATACACTAGTTTTAATGTATACAACACATTCAAATTTACATGCATTTTATTTTATTATCTGCATGAATCTCCATGAGAGTCTATTCATCCCTTAACTGAAAATGTGAACACTTCAAACTATTAACATATGATCCTTTTACTTTTGTTCAAAATTATGTACTTACGAAAAATTGGAATTTCCAATTGGTAGCATTTGGCTATTGAATTTCTAAATTAGTAAATTAACATTATTAATTTCATAATTCTTTATTTTATATAAATATATTTTTCTTTTTTATTTCAATTAATTTTGATTAAGGAAAACTTACTGCTTTTTAAAAAAAAACTGTTCACTTTTTTTTTACTAAAAAAATATGGACTAAAAATTTCATTTTTCTTAAAATTTTTGGATTCCATATTAAGCTATTAATTTATATTTTACATGAAAGAGAAGAGTTCATTTATATAAATAAAGTATAAGGTTATTATTACTGATTAATAAATAAATAATAAATTACAACAGATAATAACAATTAAATATATATTATTTAGTTTTAAAAAGTGAAATTTTTCATATTTAAATTATAATTATATTGACAAAGCAATAAAATTGGTAGTATAATTATAAACATGTTTCATATGAATGATTATATTAAATTATAATTTTTCATTTATGTTTTCAAGTAAACCATCACATTAATATAAATATACAATAATTCACTTCTTTAAATATTTTCTTCTTAATATATAAAAAGAATAGAAGTATGAAAGAAAGCTTTCATTATAAAGGGAAAAAATAAATCAATTTTTTAAATTTGTATAATAAAATAAACTTGCAATTATTAAAATAAAATGCAAAAAAAAAAAAAATCACGAAGCTATCATCAATATTCTTATAATATCTCAAATCACTGAGAAACGAGAAAACATATTGAAAGAGGAAAAAAAAAAAAAAGTAGTGAGAGGAAACTTGTAATTATAAAAAATGACTCAACCACCTTTTTTTAGCATTAAAAGATTTCTAAAATTTGCTAACTACATTTTTTTTTTCTTGTGCTGATTTCCGTAGGCTTATCAAAATTAAATTTTATAATTTATGAGAAATTATATTTCTATAAATATTTCAGTGAATTTAAACTAAAAATGGCAAGAGGAATAATAAATCTTTTGTGTCACTTAAATCAATATATATTGGATGTGAAAAAAATTTGATTGAGTGTATTATTAATATATTAGGAGCTACTAGTCGTGTTCTCAATTTTGTGCTAAGTTTTTATAACAAAATATTATACAGTTAAAATAAAATATAAATTAGAAAATCTTTAAAATTTAAGGGTCACTATAATAACTTTTTATTTTTTTGATTAGTTTTAACTTATATATTTATTAAAATCATTTTTTCAAAGATAAATTTAAAATATATTCACAATACGTATAACTTTTTTAAATCAAGCTTATATACATATTTAAATAGATGAATAAAAAGTGAATTAAAGATGTTCAAGATTTTAAAAATTAAATTCAAATTATCTAATTTTATTTATATAAAATTACAGATATAAATTTTATGTAATTAAAAATTTGATTTAACAATAAATATAAATATAAAAATCAAAATCTTACTTCAATCATAATTATCATAAATATAAAATAAAATACAAAAAATTAAAAAATAAAAAATAAAATAATTATCGATAAAAATTAATTTGAGATGATATATTAGATAAACAAAGCAAGGGAAGTTTTTTTTTTTTTTTCGCTATAAGTCTGCCCAAATCGCGAGTGTGTATAGTTACTGCCCTTTATTACATAGTAGATTAAAATTCCAGATCGACATCTCACAAAACGCATCGTTTTAGTCGTCTCTCACAGAAAAACCCATGGGTAAGAAATAATAAAATAAAAAAGAAAATTAATCACCGACGACGCAGCCTTCCTTCCATTTCCGCGTTTGCTTAAAATTAATTACTCTCTAATTTATCAATTTCCTTTTGGTTTAGTAGTAGCCACTAATGATTAAATAAATAATACTACCACCATCATCCACTGGTAGTGAGATCTCAGCTGCCAGACCATGGCTTGTCGTGGATCGCACACGCCGTCGTTTCTGATCCTAATTTTCCCTCTGCTACTGTCCCTTGCCGTCTCCAAAACCCTAAAACGTGACGGTAAATTCTTCAGATCTTCTCTTTCTCTCTTCCATTTCTATACGCACTAATTGACGATTTTTTTTTCTTGCTTCAGTCAAGGCTTTGAATGAGATTAAAGCATCGCTTGGGTGGCGCGTGGTTTACGCTTGGGTCGGCGACGATCCCTGCGGCGACAGCGGCCTGCCGCCTTGGTCAGGCGTCACTTGCTCCATTCAAGGAGATTATCGAGTCGTCACTGAATTGTACAATTATTCTCTTCATCTTCTTTTTTTTTTTTTAATGTAGAGTTTTTTCTTTTTTTGATTGATTTTTATTGATTGGTTGGTTATAGGGAAGTGTATGCAGTGTCAATCGTCGGACCTTTTCCTACTGCTGTTACCAATTTGTTGGATCTCACTCGGCTGTAAGATATTTTACACTTTTGCTTGATTTGTTTGCTTTTTTGTTTCAATTACTTGGTGTTTTATCACGGTGTGTTTATATGCATGGCAGGGACCTCCATAATAACAAACTTACGGGGCCTATTCCTCCCCAGATTGGCCGCTTGAAGCGTCTTAAGATACTGTAATAACACTACCTTTTTCATTTTTGCTGCCTTTTCTGTTTCAAGTTTCAAGCTTTAGCATGACTTGTTCTAGCTGTAGTTGCAAATTTTGATTCTTTATCTCAAAGTTTTGTTCTTTTGGTTGTTGTATAGTAATTTGAGGTGGAATAAACTCCATGATGCCATTCCTCCTGAAATTGGTGAACTCAAGAGTTTAACCCATCTGTGAGTCAATTGGATATTCATAGTGCCCTATAGCTTATGTTTTTAATTTTCCATTGAAGTTTTTGTTCTGGCTGAAGATGAAGAGATGAAATTTTGCAGATATTTGAGCTTCAATAATTTCAAAGGTGAAATTCCTAAGGAGCTTGCTAATCTTCCTGAGCTTCGTTATCTCTATCTACATGAGAATCGCTTTTCTGGGCGAATTCCTGCGGAGTTGGGAACTTTGCAAAACCTTCGGCATTTGTAATTCTCATGTTCTCATTAGAATATCTTTGTAGGGTTCTAATGGTTATCATTGTGTTTTTATTGTGCCTTACTTTGAAAATCATGTGTAGGGATGTCGGCAACAATCATTTGGTGGGTACTATTAGGGAATTAATACGTTTTGAGCGTTGCTTCCCTGCACTTCGCAATCTGTGAGTGTATTTAATATTTGCCAGATTGAATATTATTAAACTGATATCAACTAAACCAACTGCTCATTTGAGTGACTCTGTTTCTGATTGTGATTTGCAGTTATCTGAATAATAATTATCTCACTGGAGGAGTCCCTGCACAGCTTGCAAACTTGAGCAATTTAGAAATATTGTAAGCTTTGCTCATTTTTGTCTTTGTTATTTGTTTTTACACATTGTTTTTAGTTTGTGTCTTTGTTCGATGACAAGAGTGCCTTTTTTTTTTCTCCCCATATGTGAGAATCATTAGCTAGATTTTCATTGGTTTTATAAGAAGGCTGCTTAGTTAATTGCTTTATTGGTCACAGGTATCTATCTTATAATAAGATGTCTGGAATAATACCCGCTGCAATTGGTCATATTCCTAGATTGACTCACTTGTAAGTTCTATTTTGAAACTTCCTGTGATTCTATGTTGTTCTGCTGTTGCTCTCCCCTCTATCTTTCTGTCCCTTGTTTATATTTTCATTTAACAGAAGCATATGGCATATGTAACTATGTACTTATTGTGAGATTGTCTCTGGCAATCAGAAAGAAAAAGTGATGGATTCATTATACAAACCTATGGGACATTGTGAAGGAAAAAAAAAAAAAAAAGAATCATCTGAACGAAAATTTCATTTTAACCTCATGTTTGCTTGAGTTATTTAAGCTGTTTTCTTCAAAGCATTTAAAATAAGCCTCTATTGGCAATTATTTTAAATTCTCAATAATAGTGCTTGCCTAGGGGATATGTTATCACAAATTTGATATCACATCTTAAATTGATGCGAATGGCTGCCCAGGGTTCTGAGAAGACTCTGTAAGTTTGTATATCATTTTGTTCCCTACTTGATATTCATTGAAGAGTATCCAAAGATTAACTTGTCAGTGACATCTCTAGGGCAGATTTCTTAAGTTTTTCCTACATGGGTACTTGACCTACTTGTTTGTTGTTATCAACGTGTACATGGCTGTTTTAGCAAGCAACATAAAAGCAGATGCTCTTGCTCTGCAAGCAAGTTGGTGGATCATTTACTTGTCCCTTCCCCCACTTCTGTTGGGAAAATATGAGAAATACATGTTGCTACATTGTCTGCTTAGTGCTTAACTGTTGAATGTTGTGATGTTTTATTGCACAGCATTTAGTTTCTTTTATACGTTTTTGAGCTGATCTTGATTGTATTCCAGGTACTTGGATCACAATCAATTTTCAGGGAGAATTCCTGATGCTTTCTATAAGCATCCGTACTTGAAAGAAATGTGAGTTTATTTCTTCCAACCTGTGAACTCCACAATTCTGAATATTTTTGACTTTGATGATTTAACAACTGATTCATTTCTATGTTCAGGTACATTGAAGGAAATGCATTCAAGCCAGGCGTAAACCCAATAGGTGTCCACAAAGTCCTTGAAGTCTCCGATGCGGATTTCTTAGTTTAGTAGACCTCAACATATTCTTTAATTGTCTGGATGCTGTAATCATATGTGTTATTACTAGTCTATATTTATGAGTTATCGGAAAATCCAATAGCTCTCTCTGCAAAAGGTTTTGCAAATTTTTCTCCTAAGAAAAACAAAAGTTATGCGTAGTTTACATATAGTTCCAAAAGATTCCATATCGATGTGCGAGGAGAGATGCTGTAGAGTTGATATTCGCCTTCTTGATGTGATTTCGTGATGCTACTTGTCAAATTGTAACGAAGTGGTTAATGTGAATCTTTTAAGGTGGTACCCCCCCCCCCCCAAAAAAAAAAAAAAAAGTTTTAATTGCTTATTTTGCAGCAAAAATGGATAACATGCAGATAATTCCTCACTGCCATTCCAAGGTCCGCAACCGACGACCACATTAGTATTTAGCCCCAGTTTAATCAATTCCTTGGGCAAACTCTATTTTGAGGAGGTACACATCCACCTTCAGTGCTGTAGCGGTATTACATGTGCCATATAGTTCTTGTAATCTTTCAGATAAAATATTCACAATCTTTCAGCAAGTATGCTCTACAAATTCTTCACTAATATAAAGTATTAACCTTGGGATCATCTTTCAACAACTTGTCTGACAAGTGTACAAACAGCACAAATGAATAATGCCTAGAAAAGTGAGATGATAAACGAAAGCATGTGCTATGAAAGACCACTGAAACTAAAGATGCTGAAAGCGTATGGACAGGAAAGATTTTGTCTGGTCAACCCAGAAATCAGTACGGATAACACCCGAAGTAGTTCAGTTGCTTGTTCATCATCTCTGAAACAGATTCTATTTCTTCGATTTGTTTGTGTGTTTTCTCTCCAGCAACAAACTCATGAACGATGCCATTAATCTTGATGGAGCTGCAACCAGGTGCCTTATTTACACCGCTGTTTCTCATCATCTTCTTTATTCTTTTGGCATCATCATGTTTCCTTGTGGCTGCATACAAATTAGAGATCAGAACATACACTCCACTATGAAGTTCTAACTGCACAAGTCTTTCGGCCGCAATCTCAGCCAGTTCGGCTTGTCCTTGGCTGCAGCAAGCACTAAGTAATGCTCTCCAAGCTACAGCTTCTTCAGACGAACCGCTTGAAGTAGACATCCTATGGATTATTTCCTTTGCTTCTTGAAGGAGGCCTGCTTTGCTAAGAAGATCGACTATACACCCATAGTGCTCACTATTAGGCTCTATATTATACACATTACACATTCTATCTAATAATCTTAAGCCTTCAAATGCCATGCCAGAATAACTACAAGCGGACAAAATTGCTATAAACGTAACAGCATCGGGCCTAAACCCTGCCTCCTCCATCACTGAAAACAGCTTGAGTGCACCCTCTCCTTCTCCATGCATTGCCAAACCAGAAATCATAACATTCCAACAAATTGTGTCTCTTTGAGGCATTTCATCAAATAGTTTTTTACCTAAATCCAAATTCCCACATTTCGCATACATATCAATCAAACCTGTGCTTAACCGGATACTCAATGGTAATCCTACAATGTCCATATATCTGTGAATCCAAATCCCAGTATCCAAAGCACCCAACTGAGCACAAGCACAAAGAATGGCTAAAAATATACCCTCATCAGGAGCGACATTACTCAATTGCATCAGCCTAAACATATATAAACACTCCTTGAAACAATTGTTTTGCACATACCCAGAAATCATGGCACCCCAAATTCCTACATCCTTCCTTGGGGCACCATCAAAGAACAATCTTGCACAATCAACATCACCCATTTTAGCATAACATGAGATCATTAAAGTCCATGATACAGCACATGGGGTATAAATTTCATCGAATATGCATCTAGCAGCTCTCATATTACTAAACCCACAATACATCAAAATCAAGGAATTACCCACCACAGTATTCCCCACAAAATCCAATTTCAAGCAATACCCATGTACTAATTCACCAAGAAAACAAAAAGATTGCAACTTTGCACAAGCTTTCAACACATAAGGCAAAGTGTAGGAGTCAGGGGACATAACATTGTGGAGCACAGAATAGTATAAATTAAAAAGACTGGTGTATTCACCTTTAAGCAGGGAAGCTTTAAGCATGGTGTTGCAGATGAAAATGGTGGGTTGTCGAATGTGTTGAAAGATTTTCCATGTATGATTTAGGCTTCCATGATGAGGGTCTGAGCAGAAAGCTAAGAGTCTGCTTAAAGCAAAGGGGTTGTAGCCAAGGCCACATGTGATTTCCATGCATGATTTAGGCTTCCATGATGAGGGTCTGAGCAGAAAGCTAAGAGTCTGATTAAAGCAAAGGGGCTGTAGCCAAGGCCACATGTGATTACTTGCGCATGTGATTGCGTCAGTTGTTTTATGCTCAGAAGGAGGAGGCATCTTATACTACTGCTTGCAGTTGATGGCATAGGTTTATGGGCATTCTGTTTGATTTGTAGGAACAGCAAACCTAGGATTATTACTTTTAATGGTTAATCAGGCGCTAGATTTGAGCATGTTACCATGGTTGTTATACTCGCCCGTCTAACTCTTATGAGTTTACAAGTAAACAAGTTAAATCGGTACAATTGTATAGTATGATTGATCATATTTCAATATTTTCTTAATTTAATTTTTCATTGGCCAACATATTACTATCAATATTGCTTTATCAAATAAATAAATGTAAATATACAATGATTTGAATAGAAAATTATTAATTAAGTTTGAAGATTAAATTTTAAAATGTTATATCTAAATTCATGATATAATTTAGATATTAATCAAATATTTTATTTAATTACATGATTAAAAGCTAATTGAAAATTAATTGATCTCTTTTTAATTGCGTATAGATAATTTTCAAAGTTATTTTTTGCACTTATAAAGTCTTATAATTTTACTATCATATTTGTATAGATTTTTCACCGATTTTAGATGAGTTCACGAGTTCAATAAACTCATATTACTAATACAATAGCTTTAAGTCAAATATAAGATAACTCCAATTATATTGAAAATATTTAAAAGACATAAATCTGGTAAGATTTAATGTCATAGTAAATATATATATTTTTGATACATCGACGTCAAATTGTAAACCTCTAATCTGTTGACATTAGAGATATTTGAATCTTTGATTGACCTCCTAACACTGAACGTTCGAATTCCTGATTAACCATCAAGTTATTTGCTGAATGATGTATTGTTAGAGATATGAGAGGGCTAACCAGTTATACACTTAATAAATGAATCGGCAATATTAAGTTTTATTTAATGACCAGTAGTAGAGTCATTCCTAAAGATTGTGTTTGTTGTTGTCAAATCTTCTATCAGATATCATGTGATAAAGAACGTTGAGATAAAGTAAATTTCGTTTAGATATGAATAGCTGTCATCAGAGGACTTTTCACTATATAATACTCACAATGCAAATGAACCAACACGGTTCTCACCATTCCATTTTCTCCTCGTAAAATCAATGGCTCAGTGTAGATTGATCACAGTTGTTTTCTTTCTTCTTCTATCATGTTTTTGCTTTGCAGAGGGAGCTGATGATATTAAGGTTACTGTTAAAGGGTTAACAGCCGTCGCCAAAACAGACGATAATTTTGTTTGTGCAACTTTGGATTGGTGGCCAAGTACTAAGTGTAACTATGGACAGTGCCCATGGGGACAAGCTGGCATCTTAAATTTGGTATTATTATTATTTTTGTTTTTATTTTAAGTTTGATTTTTTTTTTTCTTTCTTTCTTAAAGATTTGAACTTTTGTGTATTTGTTAAATGCAGGATTTGGAAAATAAGATTTTGATTAATGCAATAAAGGGTAATTATCGATTTTTGTTGAATCTTTAATTAATTTCTACAAAACTATGTTTTTTATTTAACTTTTTTTAGTTTTTAGAGACGCTGATTTTAGGATATGATTTTCAGCGTTTGGTGGGGTCAGAATTAGAGTTGGAGGGTCATTGCAAGATCAAGTTGTTTATCAGGTCGGAAATAGCATTAAGAAATTTCCTCATTTCAAAAGAAACGATAATGGGTTGTTTGGATTTACTAGAGGAAGTCTTACCATGGAAAGATGGGATCAACTTAATGCACTGTTCAACCAAACAGGGTATGCATTCATTCTACCAGTTTTTTTCTTTTTGTAATAAAGATTTTCTTGCAATTTATTATGATCTTTGATAAATTTCATCTGTTGCAGGGTTATATTTACATTTGGGTTGAATGCTTTGCTTGGGAAGAAGAAGTCCAATGACTCAAACCTTTATTTGGGTGATTGGCATTCAACAAATGCTCGTGATCTTATACAGTACGGTATTTCTAAGGGACACAAAATTGATTCTTTTGAGTTAGGTAAATCTGTTTGTTTTGTTATAAAGTTTTAACTTTATTTTTTAGCATTAATCTTTTTTTTTTTTTTTGCTTATAAATTTTGGATTTTAATCTCCTTATTAGGAAATGAGTTGTGCTCATCTGGAGTATCTGCAAGATTAACACCTGATCAGTATGCCAAAGATATGCTTGAATTGAAGAAACTAGTGGCTGAGTTATATCCAGATCCTGATACAAGACCGGGAGTGTTAGGTCCAGCTGGTTTCTTTGATGAGAAATGGTTTAGTAACTTTCTTGAGGCCACTGGACCTGATGTTGTTAATGGTGTAACCCACCATATCTACAACCTTGGTCCAGGTAAATATACTTGTATTTTCCTTTTTTAAGACTTTTCATTAATCTTCTTGCACTTGGACTAATTAATAACGTTGTAATTGGATGCAGGGGTGGACAAAACTCTAATTGACAAGGTTCAGGATCCATATTTCTTGGATCAAATTGCACAAACATACAGAGACCTTTCTGTTACTATCAAGGAATTTGGTCCATGGTCAAGTGCTTGGGTTGGGGAATCTGGTGGTGCTTATAACAGTGGAGGCAAGGATGTCTCACACACCTTTGTCAATGGATATTGGTTAGACCATTGATTCTTATATGATTCTCATTTTTTTTTTTTTCTAAATTCAGAATGGGTGACATTTGTGTATATATGCGAACTAATATAATAGGTACTTAGATCAGTTGGGCATGACATCAACATTCAACCATAAGGTTTTCTGCAGACAAGCCTTAATTGGTGGAAATTATGGCCTTCTTAATACCACATCATTCATACCAAATCCAGATTA
>CATIWR010056624.1:0-30518 GCA_949677035.1 Omphalea diandra | reverse complement strand
CCACATACCCCATCACAGATACCTGACTCTTCAGGAAGAGGCAGTATCCTATAGTCACCAATGGATGGGTTCCACAAAACAAGATTACTGCGATAACTGTTATTATGATAATCTTTGAGTGATAAACAGAGCATGCCATGGCAGCAACCAGTCTTAATCTCGAAAGATTTTCCTCTGATCAGAGGAAAATCAACATCCACAGCCACCTTGAAGGCATCTTCATGATACCCACCACCGATGGAATACAATTTACAGCCCTCAATTTGATCTTCTTTACGTTTGTTGTTGTAATAAGAAAGAAAGAGGCTGCTCTGGTTGTGGGGGCAAAGAGTGAGAGGATCGCAGTAGAGATGGCGATAGAGAAGCCAGTAAGGGAATTTTGAATGGGTTGTAAAGTGAAGCCAAGGCTTGGAGACGCTCCTGAATCGGACCAAAGATTTCAGCGGCAGCCTGAAGAGGATGTCGGTGACGATATCAGAAGGAAGATGTTTGGCTGCAACCGCCATGTTTGATTATCAAATCAATCGTCAGAATCTCGGAGACTAGTAATTGTTTGGTTGCTGAAAAAAGGAAGAAACAGGACTTTATGATCGAGGACCGAACTGTATATATTAAGAATGGTGATCAAGAAGAAGAAGAAGAAGAAGATGGTTGAGCTTTGTGAATGTTTGACTTTGGGGAAGCCGAAAGGGCAGAGAAATAGAGGTGATAGTAGCTGGGAAAGTCCAGGAGATAAGAAAAATGAATAGAGTAGCAGTTATTTTTGGAAAACAGACGTGCCTGCTTTTGAGAACAAATTTCTAAATTTCACGCTGTCCAAATTAGGTGAATTTTACTGAAACTTATATTTATAAATATTAAATCATATATAATTTATTAATTATTTATAATAAAAAATTAAAAATTATTTAATATATTTTTTACTGAAATTTATTTAATATAATAAATAATCATACATTAATGAAATTATTTTTTAAATATTTAAAAATTATACTAATAGAACATTATAATAAAATATTTTCTCTGTCTCAAATTATATATTATTTTAAAGAGAAATTTTATCGTATAATATTTAATATTTGATATTTATCTATGAATATTAATTAATTTTTTTAATTATATATACTTTTTATAATAATTATTTTTTTTAGAATGTATAATAATTTATGAAATAATTAATTAAAAAATAATATAATTTTTTATTTATATAAAAATCTTAAATAATATTTATTATAGGACGGAAAGAGCACCATATAAAGCATGAGATATTAATATTTGTAAATGCATTGAATTAATACCAGACGTGCTCTTAAAAGCACTTTAAAAAAATTAGATGTCCATATTCTAAAAAAAATAATAAAATTTTAAATATCTCTACCGTCTCAAAAAGAAAAAATAGTACGCCTTCTAGAATTGAATTTTTTTTTTTTTTTTTTTTTTGAGTTTAGTCGTACACCATCAGGAGCGGAGAAAAAGCCGATAAGAGGGAGCCCTGGCGCCCTCTAAATTTTTTAAAACTTTTTTTACACTCCAAAATATCTTTATAAATATTTAAATGAATGTGAAATTTTATTGTCCTGGCCCCTCCAATTTTTTTTTTTAAATATCCTTTGCCGTTCCAAATATTTTTAAGAAATATTAATATAAGTGTAAATAATTAATGTTAATTAAAAAAGATTTGGTCTTTTAATTTTATTTCAACTTCACAACTCTCTATTATTTTATTAACATTCAAACTCTAAGGAAAAATAAGAAATATAGGAAAAAAAATAGAGAAAATAATAAATTTTTCATGAGATGATATTTTATTTTTATATTTATTAAAATTTAATTGAGCATATTATATTTATATTTCAATATTTAAATGATATATTGTCTTAAAATCTCATACTACTTCTTTAGAATGATAGGATTTATGTTTATTTTTTTAGAAAGTGAAAACAATTACAATTTTGTATTTTTAAATTTATAAATTTAATCACAAGAATTTAATTTATTGGAGTGATATGAATTGAGCATTATTTATAAACTAGTCACAAATCCATGTGTTGTGTGAATTGTAAAGTAAAATTTTTTTATAAAATAATTAAGAAAATTATTATCATATTTTATTTTAGATACAAAAATATCTAAACAAATAAATTTTAAATTAATATTATTTAAATTATTTTATAGTTTTATCATTTAATCTAGATAAATAATTAATTTTTATTTCTTTTAAAATACTTTTCTTTTATTATATATTTTATTTCTTTTATATATTTACTTTTTAATTAATTATTTTATAGTTTTCAGTTAATATAATAATAATAATAATAATAATAATATAGAGTTGTTAGTCACTTGTTTATTAATATTAATTTAACAAATAATAAACGTTCGTGGTAAATATTTTTACGACGAACTTTATAAATGATAAACACTTATCACTTATCATATTAATCAATGAAAATATTTAGTTCAATTGATATATATGTCAAATAAGTTATCGTTTCAAATGTTACACTCTCACTAAATTTATACAAAATTCATTTATAATTATAGTTGTTAAAATTTAAATAAATCATTTTGTTTCCTATAAATTCAAAGAAAATAAATAAATAAATCAATTAATTTATACTTGACTATTTAAAATAAAATCAAATTATTTCACTTTGTTAAAAATTATTTAACCACTAATAAGTATTACATTAAAAAATAATTAATTTATATTTAACATAAAATCTAAGCATCGATATATAGACCAAACGGTAATATATTACGCAATTACATTTACAAAAATTAATACACTAAGAAATTACTTAAATAAAAAGAAAACATGTTAATGAATGAATGAATAAAAAATTAATTAATATAATATTACAAATCAATAAATGAATGAATCAACTATTTGGCATGCAGCTTAAACAAAACTAAACTCAAAAAAATTTTGCCACATTAACATGATAACTTGTTTTTGCTTTGGCTATATATATATATTAGATAATTGAATGAAAATGTAGAAAAACAAATGTTCAATTAGATGAGATTTTAATTTTGTTATATTTTATTAAAATTTAATTGAGTAGATTAAGTTTGTTTTTAAAATTCAATTATAGTATATTATTGTAAGCTTTTATGCTATTTGTTCAAAGTGGTGAGATTTATGTTTATTTTTAAAAAAGGTAAAAATATTACATTTACATATTTTTAAATTCATAAAATTTTTGAAATATTATGAATTTCTTTATTGAGCTCATTTAGAATTTTTAAATTTATATAAATTTGAGTTCAAATATGAGTAGTTAAAACTTGTTTAAACTCAAGCTTAATATTTAGAAAATTAAACTTGTTTGAGCTCTACTCTTGCATACTCTGTTAGTAAAAGCATAAGATAATATATTTCATTTCGTAATGCTTTTTCTTTAAAAAAAAATTATTGCTTAATCAATTTAAGTTCTTTTTTTCTATTATTGAAGAGAAAATTGCAATTTACATTCAATTTAGAATATTAACATATGCAGACATAGTCATTACATTGACAAAAACTAAGTTCAAACCCTCTTCCTTAAACCCTCTTCCTTAGCTTAAAACATAAGCGTACTACACAGAATACCCACAAAGTGTGGCATCCCATTTAGACGGCATATATTATTAAAGCAAATAGATAGAATAAAAAAGATCTATTTGGTTCCCTAAAAGAGGATATTATATGAAGAAATTCATGCAAAAAAGGTCTTAATGTATTTGAAGGATAAAGTAGAATTAAAATTTTACATTTCCATTTTCTATATAAAAATATTTTTTTAAAAAAAATTGAGTGTTATAAATTTAAATCTTAATATTCTATACATAATAAAAATTTGATCACAAACTGAATGCACAAAATCATAGAGTTTGAAATTCTTTAATCATACTAAATGTCACTTTACATTGTGTTTGGTATAAATGAATTTTATAGTTTTTATAGAATTTATTTATAAATCCATATTTTGTGTGTTTGACATAAATAAAATTCATTTTATTAAAGTTTTAAAATTGAGTCTGACTAAATCAAATTCTATCAAATTTGATACAATTTGCAAATAAATTATAAAGTTGTAGAAAAATATCCTTAGTTAAAATATTTTTCTTTTCTTTTTCTTCTATCTTTCTATATTTTGTAAAAATTTTAAAAAATTATATAAAGATATTTTTATAAAATAAAATATTTTATTGATTCTATACTTGAATCAAATATAAATTCTATTTCATATGAAATAAATTTTATTTTATTTTATAGTATATTGAATATAAAAATTTATTTATAAATAAAATTAATTTTAAATTAAAATTGAATTTAACACTATATTAATGTCTAATCAAGAAATTAAACTTCCACTATAAGAATATGCTTGCCTATACCATGATGTAAATTAAGATCCTACTTTGTGAAGTCCACCACCCAATGTGAAATAGTTCATAAGTGAACCATGGTTTGAAAAAATCCAACTCCTGGCCACGACAAATTTCAACCTCAGTAGCACAAGAATGTTAAATGTTTATTGTCACGGAGTCCACGATTACTTTCGTGCGAAGCGAAGTTAGCAAATAATAAATAAATAAGACAATAAAATAAAGGAAAAAATGTAACTTTATAAATCTTGAACTTGCCAACGAAAAACCTCTACGAACCTCAAAACTAGTGTCCATTGAGTAACAATGTTTAAGTGACACCGAATTAATGTTTTACGCAGTTGAATATGATCTTAAAACACACAAAGTTGATCTTCCTCTAACGTTGAGCCCAGCAATGGTACATTAACTACATCTCCCTACACTCTTCATGAGAGTGGATTAAAAGGATTAAAGAAAAAAATATAAATTGAGATTAACGAATTACCTTTATACGATTTTTTTTATGATATAAGTTAAGTTGAAAATTTGCACATATTTACTGTTAAAATACTTATTTTTTTTAACTCTTAAATTGAAAATTAAAGAATGAAATTAAAAAAATTTAAATAATTAAATTAAAGTGAAATCAATTAACCTTATTTACATTTTATTTTATATATTTTTATTATTCCCCTTAACTTTTCTTTACACCCTAAAAAAACTTTCTCGCAATAAACTCATTTGTTAAGTCAAAACTCAATATTATTAGTGTAGTTATTTCTCCAAAACAAAAAGAAAACCTAAAAATATTATTGATCTGTCTCGATTAATTCCTTGAGGTTTTGTAGCGAGTAAAACTGAAGGTCCAATTTAACGACTTCGAAGAGAAAGGATTCAAGTCAAGTTTGACTTCGACTAATATCCGATTGACTAAGCCACAAGCCAATGTACAGTCCATGACGACGGCAATCTTCTGAGCCCACCAACGGGCGCTATCTTTCAAGGGGAACTGAAACAGAAGCCATTGATACAAGGAGTTAGAATGACAGTAACCTTACGACTTATTTCTAGCCAATAGTATGGCCCTGCCTTTTTGGTCGGTTTAGGCAGTAAGTTGGCCAAGATTCTGACTATTCCTTCCTCACCTCGTACCATTGGCTGGTTCACCGGCTTTCTTCCAAGAAGACAAGCACGCTCCTAGGCCCACCAACGGAATCACCAATTGTCTATAGCAATATTTCTACCCAAGAAATAGAATTGCTGTCCTACACTTTGTCATAACCTTTGCCTACTGCTCAGGATATTTCCATCAATGAGGATGCTGCTTGAAATCAAAAGGCGGAAAAATCCCAGCTCTTTCAGTACTGGAGAATAAAGTTCTGAAGCTTGAGAAGGAGAGGCTGCTGGAATGAAAGAGATTTCTGATCACAATTGCTAAAGCTTAAGCCTGCAATCATTAACAATCCCAGCGTACAAAGATCAGAGGCAAAGCTTGACTTATCACAGGTTCTCCTTGTAGTATGGACTCAAGACAGATATCCAAAAGCAGTTTAGCATTGGGCTGGAAACATCGCATGGACACCAGGGGGGACGAAAAACCTACAGTTTTCTCCATGTTCTTGATCCAGATAGATGAACAGATAACCACACGTGTAATTTGAAACAGAATTACCAGACCAATTAATTACACCAAAATTTTCCAGAAGTTACACAAAATATGGAAACAAACTCACAGAACAGCTCAAACCAGTCTAAATAATAATGGAAGGGCTAAAACCATTCTCTTTTTTTTTATCAAATATTGATAAGTTACCAGATACAAAATCTGTAAAGCCTGACTAAACAGGAAGATGGACAATCAGTAATTTTAATCAACTGCAGGCCAAGTTTAATATTGAGTTCTTTGCAATGCTCGGTTAATTGGTTCTTGGAAATATTGAAGAGAAATAAAAATTGCTTCCTGTGGCAAAACACAAGTTTAAATCACAATCACATCTTTTAGCAAATAGAATTCATGTTGTAAATTGACAAGAAAACAAACTAAAAAGCAGAACCTCAGTTCGAATTGTTCGACTTCCTTGATGAGGACAGGTGTTCAAGTATGAACTGAAAACCTCACGAACATTTTTACCCTTCAGTAAGCAACAGCAAAACCACTATTTAATAATTCCCTTTTGAGTACACCTTCAGCTACTATAGTTTAAACAAGTCAATAAATTATGCGAATCACGAAATAAACAAGATGTATTTATTAGAGAAAGTGCAGTTAACTTTGTCCCCAGGAACATATTTATGCTGACCAATGTCACATGATATGAAAAATACACAAGATTACTCTAGTAGTAGGTGCCCGACTGAACTTGAGGGGTGGGGGAAGGATTAGTCACATTGTGCAAATACATTACAAGTAAACAGATACAAAACTGAGCCCGAGTAATTCTTCAATAAAACAATAAGTTTCTTTTTTTTCTAACAGAATTACCTTTAAGGTAGCATCTTCTTCAATACTTTCTTCCAATCCCGCAAGTCCACCGAAAGCAATCAACAAATGCCTTACAAAATATGCATACAATCAGATAACTAAAGTTAAATAAAGTTGGTGTGCTTAAAATGCACCCAACACTACTTTGAACCTAATAAAATTGCTTAGGCTACCCACAAAATTCTGTGTATCTATGAGATCAAAATTTTTACCATTTATCCAATAATAGGCAAAAGAAAAGAACAAAATTTGAATTATACTAAGCAAAGCCCAACAACTAGGCTAGAGATAAAATAAAAAAAGATATGCCATGATAAAGGACTCAGTCAGCCAAACATTATCTGCAAGCTTTCATAGCCTCTCACCATAATAAATGGCTATAACTACATATAGGAAGTTATATCTAGCATCTAGCACCTAACAAAACCATACCTGAAAGTCGGTAAAGAAAGCTCTGATGAGTTTATGATCTGACCATGCTCTGAGGTACCAATCAAATGATCATAGCCACCCTATGAATAACACAAATGAAGTCGATCAAGGCCTTCTGTAACTGTCAACAGAAAACTATATATGGCTCTTAAAAAGGAAATGAGCAAAAAACCATAACATAGAAGTGCTGATACCTTGAATGGGCAATCGTTAAACACTGAACTTATATTAGACGCATAACGCACTCTATATCCCCAATAAATTCCTGATTCCTCCTTGGGCCTGGATAATGAGACAATCTGGCGTGGTAAATCTAGACAAATGCAATATAAAATCATTAACTTATTGAGCGGGGATGGTTTTTTTCTGCATGCTTAATGCTTCATTAAGAGTGAACTAAAAAGATGACAATATAAAAAAGAAAAACACGCCATTTTTACTAAAAACATGGGCTAAAAAGTCAGGCAAGGTTCAAAACTTTGTAAAAGGAAAAATAATGGGAACTCATTACCAGCATCCAAATTGCGATTGGCTCCCATAGCCACTGTTACTCTTATACCAGGTTCTAGTACTTGATCAATGACAACATTCTGCATAATTTAGCTTCAAATCTGTAAACCATCAATATTTACTATACTTGTAGCAATCTAGACTTCAATTAAAAATTCATAAAAGTGCTGTCAAATAAATTGGCTGTAGGTATAAAGGGAAAGAAAGAAAAGAAACATAAGTATTTTGTTGAAAATATGCATTTTCAATATGGCATAAGCAAAAACCAAAAACAAAAAGAAGTCATCCAAGAAATATTCAAAACATCTACATCAAAAAAATGGTGATCAGCACAGAAATATATAAATAACATTACATACTAAAAAAATAGAACGTAGAAGCAGAGGATTTATGCTGCATACTCCTCTAACTTGGTTCAGTTCATGTCTGGCAACTATCATCACGACTCATAATGTCCAAAGTTGGCAAAGATTCAAACTAGTTAGAAGTCTAGTAGGGTCAGAATCCTCATAATCAACTCAAAGGTTAGAGGGTCATAGAAAAGGGGGATCATGCTAAGTTATATTTCATTAGCAAAATCAACAGAGAGACCTAGCTATTATAAAAGAAGATCGTCACCAAGAACTAATCAACTATCTCTATATCAAAATTAAAATTGTACACAGTACCAACACCAAAGTGGTTGTTAGTCTCAGCAATTCTACAGCTAATTAAAAAGATGTTCTATGCTCCATATGAAATAAAACAGAGAAACACAATTCTTCAAAAAATAGAGGTAAAACTCAGATTAATAACAGACTGCAATATACTGTTACCTTACTCAAACCCACATCGACTAGTGTTCCCACAGAGTTTGGAGCTTTTTCATTTAGTGTAACACCTGTGAAGTGATTATAAGATAATAAATGGTTGACAGAAAATGGAGGGATAAACAAAATTAAAATACGAAAAAAACTAGTGCCTGAGATGAAGTTAAGAGTTCCATAAAAGCTATCCAGAGATCTAATAAAATTATTGCAGGTGTTCCAAAATCAATAACCAAATGTTTTGAGCCAAAAAAAATAATGTTTTTATGGCTACAGCTTGAAATTTTTAACCTAAACTTTTCATTCATATCATTCCAAAAAGAAACACACACCTGAAATCAGTGAAAGAACCAAAACTATCAAAAGCTTACCCTCTCGAAATGGAGCCCACTCATGCTTGCGTAGATGGTGTGGAGCATCCAGTGGAGGCAACAACCCCTATGAAAAGTACATAATTATTAATGATGGACAAATGAAACAACTAAAAAAAATAAGTTAACAACTCAATCAGTCCTCACCACAAATCTCAAGTTATTAAGCTTAGGAAAGAGGGCTTTTCTTAAGTACTGAGGAGTCTCGAGATAGCGCAATATCCTAATAAGAAAAGCAGCACCACTTTCATTCTCATCACTTGTTTTCATGGTAGGATCCCCATTCCCTGAACTACCATTACTACTCCTATTGTCAAACACCACCACCTGTTCACACAATAAACGTTGAAACCTAACCGCTACACTGCAAGCAATTAAGGAAATTTAATAACAGTAACAACAAAATTTTTTAAACGTCCCGGAATACAACACAGAGGATTAATTACGGAACTAAATCACAGGCACCGACCTCATCGATTCGGAATATGGTAGCGGCGCGAGCAATCTGACCAGCTAACTTAAAAAAAAAAAAAGTCAATAATATGCTGAAAATGAGATGTAAGTCAAGGAACGGTAAATATAAAGAGCGTAGAGAGTAGTACTCGGGTAGCTAGTTCGAGAGATTGAGCGTTATCGATGATGGAACCAGGGACGGCGATGCTCACGGTAGGTGTAGCCTTCACTTCGTTCTCTTCTTTCTGTGTCTCATTTCTTTCCTCCTTCTTTTTCTTCTTCTTTTTCATTTTCTTGTCAGAATCGCCATCAACGAGCTCTCCGGCCTGGAGCTCGTTAGTTGCGTTATGGTGGTTTTGTATTGCTTCTGCTTCTCTTTTCTTCTTCTTACCCATTCTTTGTTAGTGGTGGGGTTTTATAGAACGCGCGTTTGATGGTGGAGGAAGAGAAAGGGTTTATTGGGTGCTCTTAGCCGATTACTTGTAACAATTGCATTTCCCACCTTTGAACATATTTTAAAGTCGTTTATTTCATTTTATTTTGTGGATGAAATCATTTAATTTTCATTAAAAGAGAAACTAAACTCCCAACTTTTCTTTATGATTAAATTATTTGCGGTTTTTTTTTTGGTTTGGTAGTGGAAGGAAAAGCATTATTTTTTTTTTTTTTTTTGAAAAACGCATTATAGTTTTCGATTCAAACATTCAGCGTTATAATTCGTTCTCATTTTTTCAGAAAAGGGTGAAGTTGATGATTCGCTTCTATGCTTAACCTGTTGAGTCCATTCCCTTTTTTCCCCTCTACCCCTTATTTTTGTTTTCATTTAGCCATAATCAAACAATTACGTGTGATAAAAAAAACAAAAAAAAAACTACGTTGTAAGATAATCCAATTATGTTATAAATTCAAATTCAACGGCAACAGTCACTAACAACCAAGTACTGAACTGAAGCATGCATTCGGCCGTTTATATTATGAAGTCATCAAAAGAAACATATAGATTATACATCAAGCCATAGTCGTATTTTGAACTGTGGTTTATCCGTAATCAAATGACTGTTAGACAACTCTAACTTCTGTGTATACTTCTCTGCAAATTCTGTCTCAAAACCTTATTCATCCACAACTATTTGCTACTGCAGCATCCGATACTTTCTAATAACCAAGTTCCACAATTTGCAATGTTAGTCAAACCTACCTGTACGATACAGCATTCTCATCATCAGGCTTAAATTCTCCTCCACTGTTATACTGTCTTAAACTTCTGCAGTCATCTGCATCAACCGTCTTTTGGCAGCTTCAATTTCCAAGATAAGAATCAAGAACTTTCTGAAATACATCTTGATGATGCATACATCCATTTGACCAGCACCACTATGCAGGAGATTAACACCGAAAATGGAGAACTCAAAAGAGTTGAAAAGAAAAACCATAATTGTACACCAAAAACTCATAATTCATATATTAAGACACTGCTTTACAAGAAGATATTCTAGATTTGCTGTCAAAATCCAAGAAAATTATGGAGGTATTATCCTTTGTCCGCAATGTTCTAGCCTCGCTCAACAAAAAATTAGCAACCTTCTCTGCAGGATTTTCCCCATCTGTAGAATATCTTTCCCTTGTCTGTGTAGGTCAAAAACCAAAGTGTATTCAGAATCAACAGAATATTATGGGGAAAAAAAACTTTTTCCAGAAATTCACAACAAATGTTAAATGTTTTAATTCACCTGAAGCACAAGCTGAACTGCCTTTTTCATGCTAATGACATCCCAAAGGCCATCACTGCAATTTTTACAGAATCCAAATCAACACTCCAACAATAATAATATAAATAACCAACTAAAGACTACATGGTCATATTCAAGATAAAATCTTCAGCAGCTTAAACATCCAGAAATGGTAAAGGAGAATGAGTCAAATAAATCACAAGCTAGAGACCAGTATACTAACTGGTAAGAATATCATTTATTGCTGAAGGACATGAATCAGAAATGAAATACCTTGCCAACAGTGCAAAGGTGCTACTTGCTCGATTTATATGCACAGCCTCACTAATATAGGGTTCTGCACTGAATCGGCCATCCTGCTGTTTCAAAAATTTGTCTCCAAGCATCCGAGCAAGGTTCAGTCCTGAACCAAGTGAAGAAAACTGAATGTGATTATCAAATATCAACTTGATGACACTGATTCTAACTGTTTTGCTTTCATAATAACTAATAATTCAAATTCGTTTTTCTTCCTTACCACAAAGACGTGTTTCCCCATCTTTCAACGGTTCCCCTATTTCACTTATTCGAAGTCTTTCAGAATAACTAGTTACTTTATGGTCTTCTGTCATCTTAATTTGCTTCCCACCAACACTGAAAATCACATATAGCTGTAAATAAGGTATTAAAAACATATTTATGAAGGAAAATTTTCATTTCTAGATGAACACAAGAATTATGATGTTCAAAATTCACAGAAAAGTTATAAAGCAAATGAAAACTACGAGATCAACATAGCAATACTATTACTATAGGTAATAGGCATAATAGTTGTACAATTTCATGCTTTTCATTCTTAAAAGCATCATTTATTGTTTTAAATTGAAGTTTATGCAACTACCAACTTTAGTTGGCTAACTTTCCACCAGTAATGGTGCACACTCTCTTGGATATAGAGGATATATAAGATTTTAGCATTATTGTATCCTTGTGAGTATCCTCTGTTTTTCCTGTGAATGAGTCATTATTACAAGAGTAGCCTCTACAGTCGATGATTTACTAGGAAAAATAGTAAATGACATTGTAATTATAATCACCATTGTTTGAAAAACTAGCAGCCTAGGACCAGTATCTACCAGCTTGTCTGCCAAAGACTATCCAAAAATCCATTTTGGAACTGCTTTTTATAATGTAGTATTCAAACAACACAAAAGATATACAAAATGAGAATACAATGCATACTTCATAACACAAGCTGAATCCCCAACATTGGCACACTGAGCATAGAAATTTTCTTCACCATCTGCCCAAACCAGAAGCACAGTTGCGGTACAACCCTGCAGGGAATTGATTGCTGTAATATGAGAACTGTATACCGTCAATATCAAACAATTTATTAAAAATGAATCAGGAAAAGAATTATTCACATAGTGCTTCTCAAAAATGAAGAATATCCCAATAGCATACTAAATGAGATAGAATAAAAGTTGGGAACATGCTCAAATACCAACAGGCTACCGCGAGTGGAACTAGGAGGTATCAAGTAGTTACTCTTGTCTGGAATCAAGAAATCACAGCAGCCAGATTGAAGAATTCCCATAATCCATGATATCATGCACATTTTTAGCATGGATCCAGTATAGATGATAAACGATATTCCCCAAGCAAACTTAATATACAAGGTGGACTAGGCGCTAGGTCTAGTGCCTCTACCACAACCAAGCAGCCAACCCAACCGATCATGCAATTTATTATCTCGGCACCTTTTCCTAAGGCCGCCATCTTATTACAGTTTGACTTTCACCATTTTCTAAAATCTATCTTATTTAATCCGAACTATTGATATAAAGTGAGGTGTTAGTTTATGGTGCATTGCGACACACCAATAAATTGAAAGCAACAAAGAAAAAGGAAATGGACAAGGGCTGGAAAGATGTTTCAAAGTTTCAACTGCTAACCATAGAAAAGACAGCTCGAAATAAGTTTCCACGGTCACCTTTAATCAGGATAATATATATTCTTTCTCTCAATCTCTTCATCCCTCCGTTTTCCAAGAAAGCCCAGGTTTTTTGCTTTTCCTTCATTTCTAGTTCAACCACATACAACTCTTCTCTTGTTCACTTAGTCACTTAATGGATTGACACAGATAAAAGAATTGGTAAAGAATGCATGGATGGAAACCTACTGGTTAAGATTTGTAAAATTGCACTTAGTAGAGAAGCAAATAGTTTGAGCTTCAACTTTAAATAACTCTTCCTATCTCATATTTTCTCGAACATTTGATGGTATTAGTTCAGTTAGAAACTTGCATAGAGAGCTTTATATTAAGACTTACAACAATTGCATGCTAAAGAAGACAACAAACTGAAGAAGAAAGACCGAGGGGAAAACCTCATAATAATTATTCATGGAATCTTCTGTTTGAGAAAATGCAACTTTGAGAACTTCTGAAGCATCGCATCGTGTTAAAACCCTTTCCCTTGTTAGTGAATCTGACAAAATACCAGCGATCTTCTCAGGAAGCATCCTAGAGTAAAGAAAATGTTCAAACAATAATTCCAAAATTACTCAGCAAGGAATATGTAGCCAATGCAACAGACAACAGAAAACAGTAAATAAAAATAGATGAGAAAAATGGATCAAATAAAATGCAAAATATATAGAATTGATGCCTGAGAAGCCAATGCATAATATCAACAATTACTCAGTCTGTTTTGATCCATATATAGGAAAGTGAATCAGATTAAGGGAAAAACAACAGAAAAGAAAATTAATGAATTATGCACAAAGGAAAAATAGTTCTTTCAGAACTTAAATGTTAAACCAATTACAACCAAACAAAAACTTGATCAGCCACCTTTCAGTACAAATAGCAACAAATAATGCTTCAAAGTTTTTGCTTTCACTGTTAATGATGTGAAGAAAAGTGAGATTTCAATCTACAACGAGCTACAATGTTAAAAATGAAGTAAAGAGTACTAACTTGCTAGCAGAATTGGCAGCAGCTACACCGCCATGGCCATCGCAAATACCAAACACTCCAAATTGCTCGATACCAGGAAGTGGCCATTGATAATAGCACACATCTTCCATTGCAAGCTTCTTTCCTCCTCGGCGCAAAGCCATGGGATCTGATGCCATACCTACACCAAATGGTGTCTCGTTCTGAGAATTAGATGTAATATGAACCTGCCAAAAGCATATATATATATATATATATATATATATAAGAAGGCATCAATTGGTAAATGTGTTAACCGTAAGTCAAAACAAAAAACGCTGTGAGTCCTGCATCAGTTCTGCTAGATTTAGGTAGAATAGTATCAAGATGAAAGAAATGCATGAAATTTTTTAAGAAAAAAAATTGATAAGCCACACAAAACTGCAAAACATAATCAGAAATTTGTTTCTTGAGGACAAGAAACATATGCTCACTGAATTTCAGCAGTAAGAAACGTTTGAATCTTATCAAACTGGAGAAAAGCTTTATCTGAGCATTTTAAGAATTAATATTACAAAAGAATTCAGTTAATTTTTGAACTAAATTGTCTAGAAAATCTTCCACAATGTTAAAAATGCCTGAGTGTCAATGCATGACTTGATAAAAAGGACAGATTGACTTGCATATATGTTTGAGGTTGTGCCAAGTGTTATTATGTCTCCATTTGTTAGCTCAACTGGGTCCCCCCAGTGCCTACTTCCAGAATCAGGATGATTGATCGACTGCGAATTCAGAAGTGTTCCATTTAGACTTCCCATGTCTACCAGCTCCCACTTTTTCTTCTGGAACGAAAACATAAGTCTACCATATCAATGCACACAACAAAGACAGATAAAAATCATGTCCTTCTCAAGCACTTACGTCCATATTCCAGTTAATCATTGCATGCTTCCCAGACACCTCCGAGTCCTTCAACAACAAGTCACTAGAAACCCTTCCAAGGGTCAGTGGAAGCTTTGAAGCACTTGTTGACTGTATAGAACAGCGAAGCCCATGAGAAGGACCTGAGATGATCTCCAAAGAAAGGCAGCTTCCTGCGCTTGTAACAGAAAAATATGATAACATGTTTTTCACATTTAGACTAATGAAAGTAACTTTCTATAACTAGCTTCTTCCACAGAACTGATAGGACAAGAAATTACTTTGACCAGCAATAACCTTGGGCACTAACTCCCGCAAGGTATCATTTTCAGGACCAGGTCTCAAAATAGGACTTTGATCTTCCTGGCTAGCAAGTGTCTGAATTTCAGCTGAGCGATCTGTTGGAAATAGTCGTTTAATGGTTTGACCAACTGAAATATCCTCTGCAGGTTCCGAAACTTCGTCTACAATCACGCTGTCTCCTGGAATAGAAAAAAAAAATTTAATTTTACTTCACAACCAGTCAAAATAATTTAAAATTATATTGTATAGAGAAATATACTAGATGCATGAGATTATACCTTGAATCAAATGAGGTGATGCTGAAGGAAGACTCTGTTTATGAACAAGCCCATGTGGCCGAGCCAACCGTGACCCTTCATTTTGGTAACATGCTCCCTCTATATCATAATTCCTAGCCAATTCACTGCTTTCCACATCATCAGAAACAAGGGGCCTATCTAAGTCACCAACCTAAAAAGGAAGGTGTTAGAAAGTGCTAAAAAGAATATGCCTAATGGCATTAATTCCATTAGTACCGAGAAAAACATGTGCAAAAATAGTATTATGTCAACATCTGCATCTAAAAAATAAACCCCAGCTCTTGCTTTCATAACGAGTACAAGTATGGATAAGATACATATCTAGAAAACCTTCTCCACATTTTTACAGAGAATTATATTGCCTTTTAGCACTATAAAGCTCTACTACAGAATTCTACATATGTAAAATATGTGTAAAAAGTATCTTCCAAGTAGCATAGAACATGACCAAGATATTGCAACACATTACATAAGAATCAGGAAGCCCTGTGAGAGATATTGTGCTTGATACTGATGGGGTTACCATATGAAGCATTTGGTTTGGAAGCACAACTGCTTGGCCTACTGGACAAACAGTTACATGCCTTGAACATGTTTTTATAATTATTTCTAAGGTATGAATTTACTATGCACTTGCCACATATGATTAAACTTTTTAAAACTGCATTCCTCACATTCATCGTTTATCCACTAAATTAAGATTAAAAGGTAATAGGAATATGCAAAGTTACTGAAAAATACTCCAGCCCCTTTTTATTGTGATTTTTATATGAAAAACGCTTGCACACTCGAAAGGAGCTGTAATTGCTAATCACCTTTTATCCACTAAATTAAGATTAAAAGGAAATAGACATATGCAAAGTTTCTGAAAAATACTCCTGCCCTTTTTTTATTATGATTTTTATATGAAAAACGATTGCACGCTCAAAAGGAGCTGTAATTGATAAAGATGAACAAGTTCGTCAATAAATTATGAACAGATTCCTAACCATATTAATTTAAGCAATACATAACAAACACGCACGACTAATGCATAATGCTTGTTGCAACATTGCACCTGAGATGCAATCACGTAATTGCACAGTCATATGAATTAATTACAGCCAAATCAAATCCTCCTTGACTATGTGCAACTGCAAGTTAAAGTGTCAATAAAACCTATTTTTCAAAATAGAAGAAAAAACTCGCATCAACGTCATCCAAAGAAAAAAAAAAAGAAGATTAAACCGTAAGAATCAAAAATCAAATTAACAGAATAAAAAAGAATCCTCGCCCCGCCTTCCTTTTCAGCTATCTAAAATTCAGATGAACCAAACTAAAATAAAACAAATCGGCCGTTATAAATCCCCTATGATTTTCTACCAGCCAAACAGGACATCACATTATGTGCGATGATACGAGGCGATCAAAAATTTACGAATAGGATTGAATAGGAAATGGTGATGAGGAGAAGGAAGGGGTACCTTGAGGGTCCGAGAGCGGGAGAAGAAAAAGAAGCGCCATGGTTTGCAGGCGAGGAGGATGATAAGGAGGATGAGAAGCAGCATAAGAGCGACAATGGTGTATAGTAACATCATCGCCATCGGCTGTCTGCTTCTCTCTCTCTTGTTGTTGTGTTCCTACAGATAAGACATTGGGTCCTGATTTGCGAGAAACTCGCTTTGAAATGGTCTCACTCGCATCATATTGCATTTCCAATACATACTCACTTCCCCCTTTTATTTATTTATTTTCTTGGTTTTCAACTTGTTTCTTTCTATCATTAATACAGGTTAATGATTTCCCTAATCTTATAAGTTACTACATGCATGTTATTACAATTTTGCCTCTCTTCTTCATTAGTTTTTTTTTTTTTTTTAAGTTTTTGAATAAAATAAGTAAGTGAAATTTATTGTCGTTTTGTTTGTTTTGAAGAAAATTGGCTAATACAACTTCTTAGAAAGTAATGCAAAGTTTTCCGTTTTTTATATTTTTATTAGTTTTTCTTAGTATTTAGTTCCAAGAAATGCAAAGTCAAAATAAATTTATACTTTTTTTTTTACTACTCAATTTCTCAATACAAATAACGTAAATTGCTGCATAGAGGTACTCGATGCAACTTTTTTTATGAAATTTAAAACATATTTTTAAATTATTGCATAATTATATTTTAAAATAAATTTATATAATAAGATAAAATTGTTTATATTAATGAATTAATAATAAAATAGTTTATTACATATTTCTATGTAAGTTAACAAGAGATTTAAATATAATAATAGTGCACTTTTCAAGAAAAAATATAACCAAATAGTGTAAATTCAAAGAAAAAATATAATCAAATAGTGTAAATTGAACTTATAAGAAATAACTTCTTATGAAATATTATTTCTCTAAAAGATATTTCTATAGAAGTGAGTAAGTTCATATTAAATGAGACTTATATTTTTCTCATTTTATATGTATAAATTTGACTTTCGTTTCAATGATCTAATAAAATTCAACTTTGTAAATATGAATTTATTTATTTTTTAAAAATTATATAGAAAATATGAATATTTTTTCATGAAAGTTTTGTTATCCTTCTATGATAGTGTGGATGAATTTTCTCGTCAAATTCTCTAACACTTTTTTAGAAGTTTAGTCGTGGTTGATGGATAGTTTTTAGTTATTTTTTCTTTTAATTAGATTCATTTTAAAAAATGAGAATTAATATATGGTCGACAATATCATTAAGTGAAACATACTTATGCTAAGTTACAAGTTATAAATTCTGTCAATATGATTAGAAATTTTTAGAAGAAGTTATAATAATTTTTTACCATAATAATGAATTTTATATATATATATATATATCAAGTGTATTAAATTTGTTATTGAATGGAAATTTTATATTTCTGTTAAAATTAAAATATCTCGAGTTTAATCAAAAATAAAATAAAAAATCATGAGTTTTCTCAAAATAATAAAAAAAAAGAATATCACGAGTCATCCAATTATTACAAATAATTTAATGATCAGTTCAAAAGTTAGAAATTTGTATTTATTTATTTGTTAGATAATTGTAATTTTAAAATTAGCGAATGAGTAAAGTAAATCTTTTAAATGCGTTAAATATACATTTTTAAAATTACTCGAATAAACAAAGTGACTTAAAATGCTCTAATTATAGATGCCAAAAATAAAAATCTTATTATTGTAGATTTTTAAGAGTGGAACTCTCATCTTTTAAGAAATGTTTAATTTTTTTATACAAAAATCTAGTTTATAGACTATAGGTAAATGGAAAATAAGGTTTTCGTGTGTTACGCTTTAGTCATAGTCACGTGCAAATTTTGGTAAGTGATGAGGAGAAGCGAAGCTGGAGAATAAGACGAGGATCCGGTCCAGTCCCATTGTATAACCGCAGGGACGGGTAATATTATTCTAGGCTCTTTGTTTTATGTGCTATCCGATATTTGTCCCCTAGTTGGTGGCAAGCTAGGTATCACGGAAAACGTAGGAACGGATATAAAAAAATATATATTTTTAAAAATATGAAAAAAAAATATAAACATATTTATAAATATTTTTCTGATATATGTACATTTTTAATAAATATTAAAACAAGTAATTATGAGATTATATACAAAATTAATATTAAAACTAATTATTTAAATCAATAATAATTTTAAAAAATAAATGAGATGATTAAAAATCAACTAAACATTTAAAAATAAAGATTAATTATCTATAAATTTTATAACTTAAATTAACAGTAGAATTTCTTAATTTTTTAAAATTACATAAATAAATCTGAAACATTTTGAGTAAATTTAAATGAATTTCATGAAAGAAAACTTTTTCAAAACACATAAATACTGTCATTCAAGAATTTTCATATATCATAGGTGGCGAATGAGTACGACAAAGGGCTTGAACTTCCAGCTCGAGGATGGATACTTCGGATGTTTTGCTTATTTTCTATACCTTTTAGTGTTTTTAATAGTAAAAAAAGACAATTCCTTCAAATTCTTAAATTATTATTTATGTATTTCTTATATATTTCATTTTTTGTGTTATAAAATTTCTTGACATAATAAAATGATAAAAGCTAGAGGATTCAATATATATGAATTAAAATATAAGAGCTCAATAGTATAATCACATAAAATTAAAAATTTTAGATGAATTTTGCATATTTTCATATTAAAATATTATTTTTCTTGCACTTTAATAAAATAGAAAACACACTCTTAATGTTTGTTAAAAAAGACCAATAATAATAATAATAGAACTTGATATATACAAATCATAATAAAATGACTTGATAATAAAGTATAAAATTATAACATGTAATTTTTTTTGACAAATATGGCAATGTGATTTGTTTATTAGCAAAACTCTACCATATGATATAATATTGTTTGCAAAGTGATATTAGATTTGTAATTTCGTTACATTTATCTGACCTGATACTAGATTTTGTATATTATTTCAAATAATTATATATGAATACATAATTTTTTTACTTTAAATACATAATTTATTCTTTTCTTTTTACTTTCTATATATATATATTTGAATAAAATTTATTTCTATCACTATAGAATTTATTCAAATACATACAAAAAAAATAAACAGAAAATGAACAAATTAAGTATTTAGAGTGAAGAAGTTTTGTATCAAATTTTAGACATATAATTAGTTGAAAATAATATGCAGAATCTAATATTAAGTCAGATGAATGTAACGGAATTACATGATCTAATATCATTTTGCAAATAATATTATACCACATAATAGAATTTTATTAATAAATAAATTACAAGACTATATTTATTAAAAAGAAAAACCACAATATTGAATTTTGTGTTATCCTCTAATATTAATCTTGAAAATATTAAGGATCCGCAAATGCGTTTGCGATGGTAGTGGCGCGGGCTTTTGTAATGGCTGGGCTTGGACCCACCAGTTCGTGGATGGATAGGATAGGTAGGTGAGTTGGGTTAGTGACTACGGCCTATGGAGCCATGTAATAGTAGAGTTCGAAATCATATGCTCTCATGGGATTAAGTTAATTAAAAAGAAAATTTGCATTGCCCGAGAAATAGTGGGACTCAAACGTGCTTTTGGATTGGGGTTTTCAATGAAGTTTGGGCTGTGCAATCAAATAATTTTATTTCATTCAAACTTCTACTATATTTACTATCTTGCATGTTGTGTTGATGATCAAATTTATATTCGCATCTCAGATTATAAAAGTACTGTTTGTAGATATTTTTGCAACTATTTATGAATTAAAAAAACTATTACTATCCTTTAGAAGAATAATTAGATATGAAATGATTTGAATCTAAGATATCTATCTTCATAAAAGGGAGAAAATTGATAAAATCATTGTGCTGGAAAAATTGCTAAAATGACAATAAATTAAGATATAAGAGTTACCTTTCAATAATAAATTAACCTCAAAAACACTATAAAACTAGTGGCGTGCTCCTGCACAATTTAAAGTATTTGATTTTTATATTTTATATAATTTTAGCTGCTGTTTTTAAATATTATTAAATATTGAATAAATAAAAATTAAAAATATTAAAATCACAGTAATAAACTAAGAAAAAAATATATTGGAAATAAATTAGAATACTTATAATAAATTATGTAGAAATTAATTAAATTGTAAGACATTCATTTGAAATTATTGTTTAAAACATTTATCGCAACACACTTTTTAATTTAATAAGAAAATAACAATGATTGAATAAACGTATATTAGTTGCGTGCTTGAGAACATGATTATTATACAAGGGCAAATATTAATAGATGAAGGTGAAGTAAATTTAGAAAATGAAAGATTCAATTTGATGTATAATCCCTATGTGCGAGCTAAGGCTTTTAACTTTCTTGATAAGGTATTATCCACTTAGGTTATTTTTGTTTGTTTACAGGTCTTTGTTAGACATTAGGAAGGCTATTCTTCTTCTTTTTCTTTTTTTTTTTTTTTTTCGTTTTGTGACCTTATTTATTTATTGATTCAATTTCAATTTAGATTGAATTTATAACATGATTTCTCTGAAGACCACTCAAATTCCCCTCAATCAAAGGTTAATTGGTTTCCTGAAACCATATTGACTTTCTTACACTCGCCAAAGAGAAAATATATAGTTGGTGTAATGTCAAGAGAAAAAAGGTGAGAATTTCATAAAATTAATTATAGCCTCTTTCATATAATCAACATTAAAATGCTTTGTGCTGGCGAGCATTCTGGGGGCAGCCTCCAGGGTTCTGGAATCTGGAGTCAAGCCGTCGGCCAGTAAGCCAAAATATCTAACTTTGCAATAGACCTATTTTCTGAGACGACACTCTGTATATGTGCCATGTGTTTTTATTATATTTTTTTAAACAAAATTATGGTCTAAAGGTCATTTTTGTTGGGCTAGCTTAATTGGTAATTTACCCTTCATTATTTTGTGACTTTACTACTATGCTGAATGCTTTAGTGGAAAGAGTTTATTTCAAAACTGGTTTATCATTTTTGTGACGTTATCGAATGCCATTGCCAGCTAAAGATGGCTAATCCATCTATGTTTGTCCTTTTCAATAACTCCACCAGGCTAAGCTAGAGATAATGTTAGACTAGCTAAATTATAATGCAGTATAGTTTATATTTTTGCACGGCAACATATAGTGCTCATGAAACAATTAACATTAAAATTTGAGAGATTAAAATAAAATATTATTATTGAATTAATAAAAATGAATAATTAACAAAATATTATTATTAAAATGATCTTTTTACTGGATGGTTAGATATGATGCTCTGAAACCTTAAGTTTTCAAGCTTAAATTTTTGCCAAGCCCAATGATTTCCCTTATTAGGATCTATATTAAAAATTCTCTCTCTCTAGTATCACTAACAATGGACTCATTGGGATTCCTTTGGCAGCACTAATCACATGATAACGCCTCAAAATAAAATAACAACTTTATAAGATTTATATAGGCATTAAAAAATTTAAAATAAATAAAAAATAAAATTTTTATTCAAATAAAAAAGAAAAATAAAATTTAAAATTTAGCAAATGGCCCATTATGATTTTTTTTCTGAAAAATGAGTCCAATTGAACATATTAATTGACTTCATTGTAGTACATGAGAATCAATATTTTTGATATATCATGAGCCTGTAATTTATTTTACTTTTATTTAAATTTTTGATATTTCAATTGATCTAAAAATTATGTGCTAACTTCTAACACTTGAATCATTTTCAAAAGAAATTAAGAAAGGTAATTATGTTTCGATTGACAGATGCCAATAAGCTCTGATCTGATGCAATTTTGGTTTTTGTAAATTTCAATGAGATGGCGCAATATCCCCCACCATGTTCCAAGCTTGTCTGCAACTCGTGGAAGGAAGAAATGACAGAAACTAGGCTTCAGTAGTCTTATAGTTGAATTGAATCTTTTCTGACTAAAACATGTCACCTAGAAATTTTTTAATGATGTTTAACCAACATTTTCAGCACAATCTTTCTTACTAATTCACAGCGACTTTAACAGTAATTTCAAATCCATCCTTAGAATCTAAATTTTACTAAGCTACATTAATTGTTTTGCCAATCTTAGTCACACTTTCATGTCAATTTTCTTGTTCACAACGTGCGGAATTTAAGCTTTGAGATCTTCCAATATGAAATTTATTTTCGATTTTAAAAGACATATTGCTTTGAATCTTATCTATCTTGAATTCACTTAGTTTTTTGTAAATAAGTTGAAGATGATAACTAAAATCACAGTAATTATGAAATATTTACTATTTATTATTAAATTAATTATGATGATTTTTTGTTAGACCATTCGATATTTTCATATTCTTTAAATATAAAACTAATCTAGAGGATAGAATCACTAGACAACAAAGAGAGCTCTTTCTCTCTCTCTCGTTTTACTTAGGACTTAAATTTAAAATCCTTAATTAAATTAGAACAACCCTTGCCAACAAATTTACGCACTTGATGGTATCAATTATGATAATTTAATTAATTTAACATTAAATGTACCATGTATTAAAAGTTAAATAGTTAAATTTAATTTATATATAATAAAAAAATATAATTTTTAATGTTAAAATAATTAATGTTCATAACTTCATAAAAATAAGAAACTTTAATAAATTCATAAAAATCAACAATTTAATTTTAATTCTATAAAATCTAGAAAAATTTTATACATTTTTTTATTTTAATATATATATATATATATATATATATATATATATATATATATATATATATATATATATAATAGAAAAATATATTTCATACTAAATACGACTGGTTTATATGTATCTATATGCATATATTATCTCCATTGATTAAATTTTCTAAATTTGCGGCTGGTCTAATCATGAATGTCCATCGCTAAATGTGCGAAAAATGATTCATATCGTATCACTGTCTTTAACAAGAATGAATCTAAAAGTTTCAAGAGAGTTCCTCTTTTTAGCAAGTATATATGCATATACACAAGTGCAAAAATATTGAAACCAAATACTATGAATATTAAGTAGCACAGATATCTATTGAGACTCATAAAAGACTATAACAAAATAATTTATCATAAGTTTATTAAAATGAATATCTATAAATTTACTTAAATCAAACAAAAGAAAAAAAAAAAGCTATATTGAGCAAAACCCATAAACTCTTATATTCAACTAAAAAATATCACAAACACAAATTCGTCACCTTCCAAAATAAAATTTGAGATGTCCTAACCACTACAGGGAGGTCTCATTGGCTCAAGAGATAGAATTTTCTTTGTACCCACTAATTTGGAACATGTACGCGTTTCCACAACATGACGTCTATGCGTATGCCACTGATCCCAAGTAGATAGTCAGAAATGTCGTTTTCTACTAGTAGAAGAAATTCAAAAAAAAAAAAAAAAAAAAAGACAATAACCTAATCCTTGCACCACCAGCCTTACACATGATTTATGGCCCAAAAAAAAAAACAAAAAAATGCCTTACCCATGATTAATGCTGCCATCAACTCTTATAGAATCAGCAGGCAATCACTGTGTCATATTCCCCTCCCCAACTAACTCTGAATCTTTCAGTGCCAAACTTTTGAATTGAAACTTATTAATTTTGAATTCAACAATTGAACAGATTTATTTATGATTAATTGTTGGCCATTCATATTTTTATTGCAAATATCATATAGATAATAAGAAGTTGAAAAATGTGATTCAAGTTTTTGGCACCATAAATTGGTGATAGCAAAAATTTCTACCCACGGACCAACAAGTTGTCTTTTCTTGAGACTTAATCAGCAAGTTCTCTCAAATGGTCTCAAGTTTTTCTAAATTAATCAGTGAAAGATGTATTCCCTTTGTCTATTCATTACCTTTATCAAATCAGATTAACATGTACCACTGTTATTCCTTAATAGTGCTTTCAAATGTCATCACTTTAATTTAAAGCTTTCTAAAAATAAAGAATTAAATTATATTAACAAATTGTCACTTGCTACGGCTAAATTCAGATACTTTCGACATCATAGAGCATGAAAATGATGGATTAATATTTGCTTTATTGCTGATTTATCACAATAGCAGCCAGCAACAACACTAATTCATGCATACATGTGCATAATTTTTTTAATATTTGCAGTAAAAGTATTCTCAATCTAGTTTATGCATCAATTGAGATAATCCTAAAATGCGTCCCATACTGCCAGTCGTTGTCTTGTCTATAATCTAACCTTCAAAAACCTTGATATTTACAGGCTTATTAATTGCCTAAATTAAGTTTTTTTGGGCTCGATGCACATGTATATATATATAAAATGTTTGGTTACAATAAAAAATCAAAAATATAATTTTATTTTTAAGATGAGTATTTTTAATGTTTCAGTATTTTTATTTGATATGTTTTTAAGCACAAAAAATAAAATTCAAATATTAATAAAATTTTTAAAATCAACCTACGTATAATAATCTCATATTTTAGAAACAAATAAACCAATTTAGATAATGAAATTGTAAAAATAACGATATCTTAATTCTTTTGGGATCTACTGTTATTAATTTTTTAAAGAAAACTAAAGCACTAAATATTAATATAAAAATGAAGTGGAAATCCTATTCTCACTTCATATATACATTAGTGCATCAAACATGCACTAAGTAATTACCTTCTAATTAGCAATATAATGGCCATTAGTTTCATTACAAGGTTGCATGGATTACGTAGGCTTTTCCCATTGTTCAGTTGCTATTTAAATATTAATTAATTGTTCTAAGTTGAGAGATTAAAGTATGGAATTTTTTTTTTTTTTAAAGGTGGCACTAAAAATTGGTCAAAAAGGTGGGCAGAGTGCTTTGTTTATATGCTTGTGTAAGCCATGAACTGGATTCTCGTCTTAATTAACAAAAGTCTATACAAAATAATTTTATAATTATCATGGGGAAAACAACCAAAGAGCTAACTTTAGGGTTCACTTAAGGCCAAAGGGACATGACGCATTCTTAGTTAAAGATTCCCCCCATTACCTTAATACATAAATCAAACAAAAGTTGATGGATTCTGATGCACATTACATTCTCTTAGTAGTCACTAATTACAATTAATTAAGCAAATTAAGAAGCACAAGTTCTGATATAATTCATTAAGTTTGATGCTCTCTAGCGTTGGCATACAGCAAAGAAGCTTTTAGCACGCTCGTTTAGAGCTGCCAAAGATTATTAAGTTTTCTTTGTTTGGTTTCGTAGGGCGGCACTTTTATTAGAAACTAGTTAGGACCACACCACATCCAACTGTAAATTTTTTCTTTTTTTTTAAATTCACATCGAAATCTAATTAATAAAAAATACTATATTTATTTAAGTTTACCTAGCAGCAAACTCCTTGCTTATGTTGTTTTTCCACATATATATATATATATATTGAATCAGAAAGCTGGACCTTTCAGTCTCTGCACACACTAACATGTTAAAAAACCATAAAGTTGGCTGGTTGGCTCTGATATTTCGGATGTGCTGATGAGCTGTTGTTGTTGGATCGACTTTTGAAGAACTTTCCCACTGACGAGAGATATGGGAGTTCAGATCACCAAGGTTTAAAAGGGACGATGGGTGTTTAAGCTGTGATGCTCTGATTTCTTCAATTTATTATTAAGATGTACTACTCACGTTGTCATTCGTCTTCTATTTAGAGCTTTATCTTTTCATTGAAAATTGAAGATTAAATTGTCTATAACTACACCATTATGATGAAAACACAATATGTCTTAAAATTAATTTGGCACTCAATCAAATATAAGTGTAAAAATCAAATAAATGGTAGAAACAATGGTGTAATACAGGCGAAAACAGTAAACACGCTTGAAATGGTAGAATCTAAGATTGAAATCTCATTCTGGATAATTTATATAATAGTAAACGACTGATAACTTTATTTTAGTAAGTCATCGCATTAATTCGTAAAATTCCATTAAAAAGAAGAAAGCGAAAATTCGTACTTAGAAATATTAAAATAGGAAACAAATTAAAAATAAATATCTTAAATAATAATCTCATCTTAAAGTCAAAGATTAAAATAAAATAAAAATAATCTTAGGAATCAAGTCCTAATGGGTGCCATATGAGATAAGCAATGAAAATTAATAATTTTCTTCTCATTCTCATCAACAACTTCTAACTTGGTCTAAAGGTATAGATTATGCTGACAACATCCTATATATCCTAATAATAATATTGTAAATTCTAGCCTTTTCTTTTTCTTTATGTTTGGTCTCAAAATTCTTTCTTTTATTCATCTTTATCCTCTCTTAATTTTGATGAAAGTTTTATTCTGATAAGAATTTTTAATTCTTTTTTTATGAAAGTATAATTTTTCTTATACAAAAATCATCATCATCCTTTATGAAATTAATTTACAATATTATTAAAACAATTGGTCCAATTTTTGTAGTAATTCAATTACCCGTAGTTTACTATATAGCTATGGATTGAAATGTATTTTGTATTATTATGCTAAATTCAATACTTTGTCAATATAGTTAAATTTTTACAAAAATAATCATTACTTTTCGAATGAGATTTAACATATTTGGTGTTAATATGATTTATTATGATTTGTAAACTTTGATTTTTTTTATTTTATTGATAATTTTATATTTGATATTTTATAAATGATAATTATTTTTCTTCATCTAAAAAAATGATGTAGTATAGCATGTTTATGTTAAGTTTTTCTGGTAAATTTGCTAGTTAATAAACTTGCTAAGAGTTCTAGTAATTGAGAAATTTGAAAGATAGTAATTTACATTTCAGTAGGGAATTTTTTTTTGGCTCGTGTTACAAATGGAAATGCTCCATGAACTAAATGATATGATGGATAAGTTTTCATTCAGTAGTATGAAATTCGTTTCATTTCATAGCTAGAAATTTGTAAGTTTCAACAGTAATAGAGCTTAATTAACTAAACTAATAAAACTATTCAGATAACTTACTAAATTGTTATGATAAATATAATTAAGGTCTTCAGAGTCATAAGTTATTGGAAGGGATATGGTGGCAAGATGGCAAAAATGAAATCTTTAGACTCTTTTCAATTGGTAGGAACACCTGCAGGATTCTTTTATGAAAGAAACCATCTTTTAATATAACTTTGTCGATTTTTCGGCATAAAGGATGGTGCATAAAATTTTAGACCACCACTACCATTTTTAGTTATATATATATATATAAAATTCCGCACATTCTTATTTTTGGATATGTCCTTCAATTCCCACTTCGGGTTAGCTTAATTGGGGAAGTCTTAGATGCTTCATTAGCCACAAGAAGCATTGGTGATTATCTAGAAAAACTGGAACAAATCATAACTACAAGGAAAATAAGAGCTCACATAATAACTTTCTAATATATTGTTTTCATTTAGGAGAGCTTCTGAGTTGTTTTCACATAATTAAAGCAAATTAGATATGAACATGCTATTTATCAAATGAACTGGAGAAAATTACTATTTTTGATGTGTGGATTAATAACTTCACTAACAAAAATAGTAGAACAAAAAGAAGCACATACATAACTCGTCACAATTTCTTTTTTCTAATCTACAGCTACTAACTATTAAGTTAATAATTCAGTAATAAGAAATATTTTATAATATAAGTAAAAGAATTAGATTGAATACAATGAAGGATTATTTATTATTCATTGATATGTTGATATATATACAGATGCTGACGTGATAGGTAAGGAAACTAATATTTGTACATTGATTGAAATACATAATGATAAATTGACTAAATTATATTTCTTGAGAGTTATTGCTATTAATAAGAAATTAAGAGCTCAACAAAAAGTTGTTATATATCTTTGATGTATCTAAAATTAGCTTATATTGCTTATAAAACGAATTTCACTAATCAAATTATGCCTAATTGAATTATTTTTTTATGTTATATATTGATTACCAAATATTGCTCCTATTCACTTAAGTATCAAATCATAATTTCTGTTAATTAGTGTTCTAGTTTGGTGATAAAATGAAATTATTTATAAGTGATATTAGAGTTTGAATCTTATCAATATAATTTCCTCTTTTAATAAAAAAAACCATAATCTTTATTTTTTTTTTTCTTTTTGGTTATTTCCTCGGGTATAAAATAGAGGTAAGTAATGAAATATGAAAAAGATTGTACCTAATGATTGTGTATTATAATTAATAAGGAATTTTGCCCTTAAGTTCATGCATGTGCATGCGTGATCAGAGGAAGATAGGGTGCAAAAGCAATGAATTAGTACAATAGAATAGAGGTACATGTTGTTGTGATGCTCATTTCACTTGTGCCAGTTGCGCTCGTTTACCCAAAATGGTGCAACGAATCCTCTGTTTCTAAACGCAGACGTCTTACACACATAGCTCTCTTTCGCTTTTCTCTCCTTTATTTTCAATGAAAATTTTATTAGCAGCAACGAATATCCATTGGAAATTCTGAGGTATTAGTTTAAACTAAGGGTAGTGTAAAATATTTAATTATAGGATCTTGTACACTAATTTAGAACACTAAAATATTAATAATTGAACGGAAATAAATTGCGTACCTGTCTTCGCGTTAAATCTCATATTATTTTGAGTCATAATTATGAAAGCTGAAATAAACCACTGGAAGAATTCGTCAGAACGGTTGAAAAACGAAAACTAGATCTTCCTCTCCTTGACCTTCTCAAAGACGGCTACAATGGGCGTAGCAACTAGGGTTTTCTGTTATGAAGGCAGGAGAGGGGACTTAGCCTATTTATAATAATTTTAACAGGCTCACCCATCACAGGTCCGTGTTAAAATAGGCCTACACTGACCGTCTTCCATATCGGCCCATAAAAGATGTCACAAGCCCATAACTCAATTGATCACATTTTAATTGGGTTTACCCCAAAATAATAAACTATATTATTCAGTCCGTTTTATAAATAATTAAAACCAACTCATAATTAATATTAGCCCACATCATAAAAAATTTCAACATTCTCCCACTTGGGTAATATTAATTATGATGTTTTCATGTTTTAAGAAAGAAAACATTTTCGAAAACGACTCTCGGACCGAATACTTTAAACTCAAGTGTGACCACACAATTTTTAGAAAACATATAGTTTATTGATAAAGTGACATCTCAAACACAATTCTGTCCACATTAAATTATCAATATCGGATCATGGCAGTAGTTATGTCCCTTATTGACATAGTACCAATCCATAGTCACAAATATTGACAACTTAACCGACATGGATTCCGATATGGCAGTGTAGCAAAAAAATAGCGCCTCATGTGATCAATACACTATTTTCTTGTCAGTCCTTCCAACATTTCTCTTTCACACATGCTCAAATGAGTAAGAGAAATTCACAAGGCTTCACAATAAGGCTGTTATTTCCATCTGAAAATACACACACAATGT
>CATIWR010056617.1:0-58970 GCA_949677035.1 Omphalea diandra | reverse complement strand
TATATATATATATATATATATATATATATATAGTTCTCTTGTCATGCATCACCTATAGTTATTTCTTTTCGTTTTCCGCACTACATTACATTGGGTGAAAAAGAACTTTCTACAAAAGATACAGTTCTTTTAAACCTAGCAAGTAGCTCTAAACTAAGAGTTATGATGGAAGAAAAAAAATATTTGTATAGTTAATACCCAATTAAATCGTGATGGTTTAGTTGAATCAAGCCAAATCCTGAAAAGGATGTCTTGCTTAACTAGTGCAATTAGTTTAGTTAGGAAAATAATTATATTGAAGATATGGCATAATTTAATTGGTTGTTCTATAGTCCTACATAAGGAATCTAGTCCTCTTATTTCTCCTTTAGGTATTGAGGAACTGAATTGTCAACTTATGTCAAGGCTAATTTCTATAAACCTTTACTAGGGTTCTGGATGTTTACTGAGCTACAAACGCCAATTCCTAATTGCTTCATAAATTATGCATTGTTCTTTTGTTTAAGAAATGAATAGACATTAAGAAATAAAAAAGAAATAAACCTAATTATGGTCCAGGTTGATAAAGCTACCAAATCAATTAATATAAAAAGATGTTCAAATTTGAGGAGGCAACCATCTAGCCATGAATCCATGAAAGAAAACTCAATTTGCACTAAGGTATAAAAGCATCAATAAAATTTGCACTAAGGTATAAAAGCATCAATAAAAATCAAGTGAAAACAACTTACAATTGGATACAAATGGCAAAGTGAGCAAGTATGCTCTCCCTCCTTCGATGAACTAAATCTAATATGACAAAAAAAAGTATTATTACCTCTAGTTCATTGTGGGTAAGCTTTCACAAGGTAATGTCTATTAAAAATGAGCACAAGACACAAAGGTTTTCAAATAAAATCAAATTGCATTGGATAAAAAAAATATTCAATTCAAAAGTAAAATTTTGAACCTAATTGTTTCAATCATGAAAAAGTGAAATGGAACCAAATTATAAAGTGATTTCATTTAAGAGGTGTATCGAATTATTTTGAACTAATTCAGAACATAAAGTTTCATTTAAAACCAAAAGACTGAATACATAAGTTGGCACCTCAACTTGCAAAAGCCTATCTCATCCTTAAACTTTTACTAAAAACTTTATGGGACTTAATTTGAATATTCAATTCTTTTTAAACAGCTCCTTGCTTATGTGATAACGCACATGAGAGCAGTCGCCATTGGGCGATTGAAAGTAGTAATTTTTATCCAACATGGATTTACAATAGGTATTTTTGCTTCAGCTTGAATATAAATATTTTTATATATGTTTGCTTTAATACAAACAACAACTTTTATTTTCTCTCTAAAATCTAAAACTTTCTTCCTCTGTCTCTTTAAAATTTTTGTTTATAATCCTCTCAAGCTCTTTTCCTAATTTTCTAGATTACTACCATGACTATTTCTTTCATCGTTATTAATTTTGAAAATAATGGACCAATCAAAATTCAATTAGGTTACTGCTCGTTTTGCTATTATAGTTAGCAATTATAAAGAAACAACAATGTTGAAGTATTCATAGACTATTGCTAATCTTGGTAGACGTTCTTTAGATATAAAAATTATGTGACAGTGGTTAATTTCTTAATTTTTGCTATGACGGTTAAAATTTCGGGCTTAATTTATTATTTGTAATTATGGGTTAAAATGTTTAAAATTTTGTGATTAAATGTAGATGGTTGGTGCATGTGGATATTTCTTATGGTTTGAACATCTAATTCTTGAGCACTCAAGGCATGTGATATTTAATTTGCTTATAAGGGTGAGGGAAATCGAAAGAGCAGAGCAAGGAATAGGGCTAATGTACTATTGGTCATTTTGTCTTTAGTTATGATTGTCATAGCTTTATTTGCATTTGTTTAGTGATGTCAAAGCGTAATTTTCAGAGCAAGGGATGTGATCTCTGGTTAGTTTAACTGGTAATGCAAGTGTGTGCTACTACATTTTATAATAATCTTTAGTAGTAATGAAACTTCTTCGTTTTCCTCTAAATTATCAGTATATGTTGCTCCTGTTGTCCATTATAGCATTCAAAAAATACTAACAATAATATTAGACCATTAAATAAATTTCTACATAAAGTGACAATAATAATATTAATAAATATAATTCAACTGTTTAGCACTAAAAAATACAACATCTTAAACAATTGCTTATAGGTTCCATGTGCCCCTATTTTCTTGAGTTTGTGGTGCTTTAGATGTAGTGATACAACTACTTTGGCTTAAATTAACAATTGGTTACAATGTAGAACAACTACTATGTGCTTTAGAGGCAGCTTGTCTGCCTTGGGTATTACTTGTGTTCTTCCTTACCTTATATGCTTTTTGTTATTGTAGTTGTCTGTTAGTCATGGTAGCCTTCCCATTTCACTTAAGAACATGGGGCTTGAAACCTAAATCAACAGAATCATATGCTTTCTTTAACTAACATGAAAGCCTGATTATTCTACTACTACTTTGGCTAGGCAGTTACAAATTACACATAATACACAAAGCTATAAAACACATATTATATATGGCCAAATAAAGAAAACACACATTGTTTAAAACTTGCATTGTATACAATGAATCCATTGTCAAGGTTCACATAACAACCATAACTAGACATCCTACATCTTTTGAAGCATTTGTTTGAGTAGCAGTTGTACTTCTATTACGTCTAACTCTAACATTTGATGTTTGAGAGGCAGGGGCAATGTTGATTATGAGGATTGCAAGGTAGTGGAAATTATTGGTTATTAAGGCATACAAGTTATATTTCTTTGGCCTCTTCCCCCCTCTTCCTCTACTAACACTTTCACCTTTATCTCTACCTCTACCTCTACCTCTACCTCCTCTTTTACCTCTCCCTCTACCCCTTTCTACTAATATATTTGTATCCTTCTTTAAGCTCACATTGTTGTTAGCTCTTGTGTTACCCTATAAAGATATAATACATCAAATCCTTAGATAAAATAATAGATATTGATTAAAATATTGATACAATTGAAGTTATATTGATTTACACTTAAGAAAGTTATTGGTATTTGAACTCCTTTGTTCGGACATTCTTTCTTATTATGTCTTTGAGTCTTACATAAAGAACAAGTCATCCTTACCTATTTTTTGAATATCTACTAACTTTTATAGTTCATCCATGGCTTTCCTTTTACATTTCTTTGGTCTTCCTGGCTTATTGATTATTTTTAGAGGCTCAATTAATGGGTGATTTGACTGAGACCACATTTTCATTCCTATAAAAGGCTATATATAAAGAAATAGGCTTTTAAATAGGTTTATTTTCTATACCACTTCACTACATAATCCTTCAGTGTTAAATTCTATGGTTCATGGCATAAATAACATGTGCACATGGAGTACCTTCTAAATTTCATGACCTACAAGTACATGTTTGCTTCTTAAGATCATGATATGAACCAAATTAGGGGTAAGCTTAAAGTTACAAAGAATGAAAGGAACCAACAAGGAGATCCCCTTTGAAAGGTGGAAGACATCACAAAAGCTTCAAAAACTGTCATATTTGAACCAGCCCTAATTAGACCTGCCTTATTGGAGTTCCCATATTTAGAGTTACCTTATTTGTATATGCTTTATTTTGGCAATCTTCTTCATTTATATATGCTTTATTTTGGCAATCTTCTTCATAAGGGCAAAATGATCATTTCTACATTTTTATTTCATGTGTGAATCCTCAATATGAACTCTACAAATCTAACTTTATAAATGGAGAAATTGCATAAAAATGTTCTAGTAAATATACTTATGCTCTCTTTTAATAGGTATGTCAACACCTTTTTTCCCTTCTTCTAAATCACTTGTATTGCTAACTTGATAGTCACTAGGATAAAAATTTTTATCACCACCTATTTTTCCTCTATATTTATTTGTGTCTCTCTCAAAATTTGGATATCCCTTATCAACCCTTACGTCACCTAAAGGTATCTTCATTTTAACAACCTTATCTTTTCTACTTTTTTTCTTCTCTTATACTCTTTTATAACCTCCCTAACATATCTAAGCTCTTCATCTAGATCACTCCCAACTACCTCATCATTATCTTTATCAGTATATCCTTCTACAACATCTGCATCACTCTAATTTTCACCATCACTCCTAACTACCTTATCATTATCTTCATCAGTATATGCTTCTCTAGCATCTACATCAATCTGACTATGACTATCAGTTCCATCTTCACTTCCACTTTTAGTATCTTTTTCTTCCTTGTCTAGATCTACCTCAGAATCTTTTTCATCTTGGTTCCTACTAGATGCAGTCTCTCTAATATTATTATTATTTATAGTAACACGTGTTGCCCACCATCCCAAAAAGGGACCACTTCTTCAATTAACAGAGGCACATCTATCACATGGGATTTGTATAAGTCTACATAACCATCGTGCTTTAATCTTTTTGCCAAATTTAAAACAGCTTCATCAGTATTCATAAGCATAAAATCTTGATGGTTCTCAGCTTTATAAAATACTACTGTTATGTTGTGTTTCCTAATTTTCTAGTATACCAACCAAACTCTAGGAGAGATAGACTATCAGGGTTTGTATTAATTTCATAAACTTCAGATTCACCAATGTACCTAGGGTTTGAACCAATTATTAAAGTTTCTCCATGATACTACCTTAATGTGACAACCACATTCATACCTAAGAACTATTAACAAAATGGTATATTTATTAAAAATAGAAAGAAGATCACATTTATATATTGGCCAAGTCACTAAATCTATAACATTATAAAAAAAAACCTAAATTTTTGGAAAACTAAGCTTAATTACATCAAAACCAAACTTAATTACCTTTATCACAAGCAATAATTACACCCAATTTCGTATTAATCTTTCACCTTTGAGCACAAGTCAATCTCATAATCTTCAATTAATGGTGGACACTTTAAATATCCATAACTTTAAATACATTATCCTACAATTTTGATTTGGTAGAAATTGAAATTAAGGATTTTGTTTTCAATTAGAGATTTCATTTTCAATTGGATTCATAAGTGATTAACTTCAGATTAAGTGGGAGACTGTTGGTATATGCCATAAAGTGAAGTTGTTGGATTAAAGATATACTAGACACTGTTTAAGTTATATGATTTAATAGTTTATAGGTTATTCATCTTTTAGTTTACTCATAACTATATGGCATTAAGTTACATTATTTATTATAATATGGTTATGTTTTAAAATGAAGTTCATGGAATTTATACACTTTAGAGAAATAGTTGCAAGGAGTTATAACTATGATATTTACTCCATCAAAGTGTTATTCTTAAACGATTCTTGATCGATATTCTATCAACACTGGATATTAATAGAGCCATCAATTGGTACATGTTATGTTCTTTATTAAGGGTTAAGTAAGTCATTAATTTCATAGGTAGAAGTATACGGGATACATAGAACTAACACATAGGTTCTTATTAGGGAATAAGTTTACTGAATTGCTCATTAGAGAATTTCGTATGGAACATTATTTATGCACCTATGAAAATCTCTTGCAAGAGATATGTAAGTGATCTATATGACTTAAGATCACTAGAGTGTCTTGTCACGAAAGGGTTATGCTTTCACTTATAAGACATATTTTGGGTATAGTATGAGGTTGATGAAGGCAATAAGTAATCAAGATACGATTCATTGGCTACAAATATATTAAAGACATCTTACCTGTTCTTAATTCAAATCGATTAAAATATTCTTTCAAGACTTGATAGATGAATAGAAAAATATCTTTTATTGCATTATCAATGTTAATAATTAATAGGAGATTTGAAAAAAGTTAATGATTAATAAAAAGAATTAATACACACTAAACTAAATAAAGGAGACATTGATTCATCCTTTAAGTTTTATTGGATGTCATATAATAAAGGAATTGAATTATATTAATAAACTTTTTATCAAGGGTTAAACCAAGCCCTTTAATCAGCCCTAATACTTAAGTGGCCTGTCAAACTTCTATTTAAACCCCTTTAACCCTAAATCATTTTCTTTTTACTCTTTGTTCTTGCCTTACATTCTCCACATCTCTCCCACTTTGTACTGCATAATTTCTGCTAATTACACTCACCATGGCACCTAAAATTGGAACCACCAAGAGATTCAAACAAGCTGCTAGAAAGAACCCCAACCATCATTCTTTAGATCCAGCTCTAACACTAAGGAAAACCTTGCCTCTATGTTGTCTCAATAGAAAAAGAGAGCTACAAAATCATCAAACGTGGACTCACAATAAAGAAAGAAAGTCAAAGCAATCCATGAATCAAAAGAAAAGGGGAAGGCACCTGAAACATAATAAGAACCTAAATCTCTCTCAAAGGAAGTAGCTCCTACAATGGTTCATCAATTGCACCTAAAGAATGACATGGAAAATAAAATGGCTCATAAATTACTAAGAAAACAATTGTGTGGTGGAAAATTTTTAGATTGGAATGACCTATAGATATACCATTTAGCAGAGCAAGTGGAAGAATTGATGATTGGAATAGGCTAGGAATTCTTTTGCCACATTAGCGAACCTTCTTATTTGGAGTTAACAGTTGAGTTTCTCATAACTCTTGAGGTTTTAGGAAATGATTGTGATGTGTATGTTGAGTCATACACAATCAAATTAAGATTATTTGGGAAGAAATACAAGGTTCGCCCAAATAATTTAGCTAAATGTCTTGATACTGCAAATAATGGTTTGACGGAGCCTCCTCTAACCTTTAAAATTGAAGTCAATCACTAATGGAACTACAAACTACAATAATAACAACAACAATAACAAGTCCTCTAAGATTAAAAGCCATACTTTGATGATTGCCCATTACTTCATCACTTGAAACATCAATGGCAGGGGGCAATCTAATGAAAACTGCACCATGATGGACCTATTCTATCTATAGTGTATGATGACTAAATAAAAGGTTATTGGGAGAAGGCCTAAAGGGTTAAGTCCAACATCCTGTTGTTGTAGTGCATTCAAAAAGTGGCACGGCTGCTACGCAAGTATAAGAAAATAAAGTCGCATCTTCACTAACAGCTATGGCTTTTAGGGTTGTAATAAGTGTTTGATCCTAACAATTGGTATCAGAGTACGTCACGGGTTCAAATCCCCTAGAAGACAAGTTGTTGTAGCAAGTGGTTGGTAGGTGCTGGAGGGATTGTTGGGCGAAGGCCTAAAGGGCCAATTCCAACATCTTATCGTCGGCGTGTATTCGAAACATGGCGCTGGCTGCTATACAAGTATAAGAAAATAAAGTTGTGCATTTGCTAATAGTTATGAATTTTGGCTTTCTGATAAGCGTTTGATCCTAATAAAGTGAACACCCTCTGGCTACTAATGCAAAGAATTGATGGCCAAATGGACAAATCAAATGCCTTTGTGATGGCTCGTTACATTACAAAGTTAGCAAAATTGGTGAAGGTTATTCCTCCCCACTGAGGAAGAACTTGAAGAAACATAAATCATGCTAGAGAAGCTGCATGAAAACAAACTTAGTGGTGAGAAGATGTTGATATATATGGGTATCTTGTAGATGTTAAACAATGGGTTGATCAAACTAGTGCCTAAGGAAAGAGAAGTTCCTCAAGAAGAAGAAAAAAATGAGAATATTAAGGAAGTGGTTAGGATTGGAGTTGAAGCTACAAAAGGTATTGGATCTAATGAGTCTGCTCCATCCTTATCTCTTTTTTGGCAAAAAATTCCTAAATAGTTGGAAGCACTTACTATTACTGTTAGAAGGGTTAAAGCATCCTCATATTCCCTCTATCGAAAAGTGAACCAGCTCAAGGGTCATTTGAAGGATGTAACTCAAACCCTTGATTGGATTGTTAAATGGTTAAATTTGTAACCATGGAGTTCAATTAATCAAGTGCAACTAGTTGAACAGTCTGTAAAGAGCAAAGAATCTAAGGATCCTCCCTTTAAGAAACCACAGGCAACATTAGACCTTAAGGAGCCTATAGTACTTATAGAAACCATAGAACCAAGCCTTACCTCTCCTTTCAAAACCAATCCTCCTCATGATCCATCTACATAATTCTTTATGCCTACCATAGTTCTTTTATAAATTATAGTTGATGATGGATTGCATCTTATATTTTTTAAAAAATGAAAATGAATAAGTTTTTTTTTTCTTTTTCTATGTACTCTTTTGTGCAATATGTGTTCTTTTACTATGAATACCCTTGAATTACTTGTGCTCATGATCTTTATTTTTGTTCTTTTTTATAACACTAAAGGGGGAGAGAATTTTATGTATAATAAACATAGGGGAGAGAAATAAAAGATAAACATGATAATTTATCTATTAACCTTAATATGTTAAATGGGAATTAAGAATTTATAACATGATATGATGTGCAATTCATCCATCTTATCTTTAACCTTTGAAGTATTATTTATCACAATAAAAAAGAGGGAGAATGTTGAACCTTTTAAGTTTTAAGTTCTTATTTGTTAATTACAAATAAGATTTAGGACTAATATTTACCCAAGATTGTTTGTGTTAAAACTTATAGGTACATAAATTCTTTAAACTGTAATGATTGTAGAAGAATTTGCTCTTAGCTCATTTGAGTTAAAGATTGAAAAACTCTAAGTATTAAAAGATGAGAATCAAAGTAAACTCAGCTGAATTATCCAATGGGTGTTACCCACTTTCAACAGGCATTGAGGACTAACGGGTATCACTTCTTTCATAATAAGTGTTCTAATGTGAGCTATGCTTTGTAGACCTCACTACGGGCATTGTGATTTTGCCATGGGCATTAGATAAGTGCTCAAGGATAAGCTATGCTCTCTGAACCTCATAACGGGAGTTGTGATTTCACAACCAGTGTTGCACTTTCACAACTGGCATTGGAGAAGTGTTTTAGTTTGAGTAAAGCTCTCTAGACCTCAAAACGGGCATTGTACTCTTGCAACTTGCATTGACAAAACACTTTAGTGTGAGCCATACCTTTTAGACCTCCCAATGAGGTGACTCAAATGATCAACAAGCGTTGAGATGTTTCTAATGGCCATTGTGAAAATTTCAATAAGCGTTAAATCAAGTTTGTAAATTTTGAAAAATAGAGCAAAAAGATCTCATTTTCTAGAAATTAATAATAGGCGTTGATCAAACTTCTTCTAGCATTGTGGTTAGAATCAATGACTATTGCTTATGTTTGACAATCGTTGAAAAAAAATGAAATAAACATTGAAAAAGTTAAAGGATAAGCTTTGAGCCAACTACTTTCAAACAGCTAGTTCCAATGAGTGTTTTGATAGGACCAACTACCATTGAAGTTGAATATTGACTATTAACCACCTGTTTACATGAAATCAATAATGGTTGATGCCTCAGCAATGGGCATAGAGTTTCTTAAATGGATGTTACCTGCTTACAGTCATAAGTGAAATGATAACTTTTCTCTAATGGTTAGTTCCTTATTTAGTCTATAAAAAGGAACCGCTCTCAACGGAGAAATAAGGAGAACTGTTATATTAAGTGAGTAATCCATTGTGAAAGTTATTCTCATTAAAAAAGGTTGTTACATTATGAATAAAGAGTGATCTAACATCTAAGAAGCATTCATTGATCAAGCTTGAGAGAAAACTAAGGCTTATCTTCAAAATAGAATTTGAAAGACAAACCTCTCAAGAACTTTCTTTACCTTCTCACTCCCATCAAACATACCTTATATATTTACTTTAAGCATTTATTGCTTGAAAGAGAGAGTTTTTTTTTCTCCTAAAAGGGTAATAATCTATTAGTTTGTAACTCAAAGTTAAGAAACCATTTAAAAGTATCTCTTATGAAAGGTTTAAGGTAATACTTAGAAACTATTTTAGGTCAAGGTTAAGTAATACTTGTGAACTACTTGAAAGAGGTTGATAGTGCCTAAGAATCTATCATTTGTAAGGGCTTAGTAAGTGCCTGAAAACTTACTTGTGTAAAGGTAGTTGATAGCACCTTAAGCTATCAAAATAGTAAAGGCTCTAGAAAAAGTACTAGAGGAGATGACATAGACAAGTTATGTCAAATCTCTATAAATCTTGTGTGTTAATTCTTCATCTATTTTTGCATTTAGTTTGAATTTATATAATTTTTCATTGTGTTTTTCAACCCCCTTTTAAGTCACCAAAGGACAATAAACAAGTTATGTGAGCCATGTCATATCACCTACTTTATAAACATGTCATGATAGAGTTAAAAATTTTGATACAATTAGTTAAACATATTGCATTTAGATTATATATTTTCATATTATACACCTGTCTATAGACAATATGATTAGAAATCACATGAGACGAATTACCAACCCAACATTTATTTTAGTGTTAGAAGTAAAAAGAACATGTGGTCAGGGGAGTAGTGTCGCAAGCAAAGCTTTCTGAAATTTTTTGTGGGTCAATTCTTTTTTAAAATTAAATTTTTATTTGACACCTAGTCTATGATATTATTCCATTAGATTGAATCTCTTAGCCCATTGTTTTTTTAACTACATTAAATATCTACCAAATTTGTGGCCCTGAGGGTGAAATGCCTATATATACGGTTTGAAATTGTGCTAGTGGTCGACCTTTTTGGATATCAACAGATTTTGCCCTATGTAATGCTACTACTACAATAATAAGTATTATGGAGGTTATATGTTTGATTAAAGAGAATCAAAGCATTGAAAAGGAAAAATTGTAAAATTAAAAATTAAGGCAACATAATCACATCATAATTCAAATATCATCATAGTTATAGGAACCAACATAAATAATTTGTTATATAAAGTAGAACATAAAAATACTTAGTGTGAAATTCGACATAGTTATAGAGAGAATTGAATCTAATTGAGTTTTGACTTCCTTTCTTATTAAAACTTGGTTTCTCTATCTTAATCTTGATTTTATGTAATAGAGAACTTAACTAATGGATATGATTTTACTTAAATCCGTTAACTTTGATAAGTGGAGAGAGGATCAATTTTTTTATGTATAGAAAGAGCTTTAAATATGTTATATCCATCAAATATCAAAATCAATAGCTTAGATTTATTTCACTACTAAATAGGAATCTTAACCAAATAGGAAACTATAGGAACCTTAACCAAATAGGAAACTATAGGAACCTTAACCAAATAGGAAACTATAGAAACCAAAACCAATTAGGAAACTATAGAAACTGCAACAAAATAGGAAACTATAGAAACCTTAACTAAATAGGAAACTAATTTAAAATATTAAATGCGACCTAAATTTTTGGACCATTTCTAACATTCTCATACTTATTTTGATAGTTTATAACGTTAATATTTAATAGTGTAAACATTAGGCATGCATAAATAAATTTCATAATGCCATTCTTTCATCATGATTAACCTTAACATAATAAATCACATAGTGAGAGTTATGGTAGTCACACACTTTCAAATTGCATACTCTCTTCCATATACTACTATGCTAGCAAATTATCATGTTAGGTCATATAAGTTATATATAAATAACATAATGTCCACTTAATTCTCTTAAAGGCATTCACTTTTTATTCAAAACATTAAGTGTGTACAAGTATAAGGAACAAGAAATAAAGTCAGACACATATCATATTAATGAGCTCAAAAGTGTCATAACATAAGCATAATCAATCATCATTACAACTAAGACCTATTCAATATACATATTCTCCAAATGTGTGTGGTTGTAAGCCTTTAGTTAAAGAATTTACAATCATGAGATCAATTCTAATATGTTCAATACTCACTCTATGTTTATGAACCTCCTCCTTAACAATAAAGTATTTTAATTCCCTATGTTTAGCACCTTTGGAATATTTATTGTTTGAATAATTATCATAATAAATTCTTAGCAACTTGTAATAATGTTGACAACCCTATATCTTTAAATAAAGTTCCATATCCATAACGTATGAACAGTAGCTTCATAACAAGGAACAAACTCTGCTTCCATAATAGATGCAACAATGACAGATTGTTTGGCACTGTTCCATGAAATTGCCTCTTTTGCTAATAAGAACAAATAACTAAATGTTGACTTTCTACTATTAATACATCCAACAAAATCAAAATTAAAACATTCAATCACTTCTAACTGATCAAATCACCTAAATATGAGTATATGATCCTTAATTCCTTGATGGTATCTCATCACTTTCTTTATAACTTTCCACTGATCAATATCATGGTTACTTCAACAACGACCTAACATTCCAACTATAAAGCTAATATCATATCTTATAAAAGTTTGCAAATACATCAAACTACCCATAACAAAAACATATGAAGTAAATTCCATTTGCTTGCATTCCACATCATTCTCTGGACATTACATAAGACTAAACTTATCACCTTTTTGCATTAGGACAATACTTGTTGACCAGTTGTTCATATCAATCTCTTAAGAATTTACTCGATGTAAGCTTTCTAAGGAAATCCTAACAATCCATGTGATCTATTTCTGAATATTGAAATTTCAATCACATAGAATGTCTCTCCTATATCTTTCATCTCAAAATTCTTAGAAACAAAATTTTTAGTCCCATACAAGATGCCTAAATCATTAGCAATAAGTAAAACGTCATTAACATATAGAATTAGGAATATAAACTTACTCCTACTAATCTTTCGATAAATGCACTAATTAATAATATTTTCCATGAAAATTGAAAGATGTAATAGTATCATTGAACTTAAGATAACATTGCCTAGAAGCTTGTTTAAATCTATATGTTGATTTCTTAAGTTTACACACCATATGATACTTTCCTTTCATGGAAAAACCTTTAGGATGATCCATATAAATTTCTTCCTCTATATCCCTATTAAGAAGGGCAATTTTCACATTCATTTTATGTAATTGTAAATCATACTAAGCTACTAAATCCATAACAATTCTTAATGAAACTTTTTTCAAAATAGGTGAAAAGGTCTTTTTGTAATCAATGTCATCTGTCTAAGTATAACCCTTTGCTACAAATCTAGCTTTAAATTATTCAATATTGTCATTTGAGTCGTATTTAGTCTTAAAGACCTATTTACATCCAATTTTTTGGAACCTTCTCACAATTTGATAAGATCCTAGACATTGTTTTTAGCCATTGATTTTAACTCTTCTTTCATAACATCAATCCATTTATCAAACTTATCACTATTAATGGCTTACAAAAATGAAACAGGATCTTCATCAATGTTATAATCAAACTCTAACTTTTGCAAGTAAACCACATAATCATCTAAAATAACTAATCTTTTCACTCTTACAGGTTTATTTTAAAGCGCTTCCATGTGGTTCATTTCTATCAAATGGTGATAGGTTAGGTTCTTCATAGGGCAAGTCTTCATTCAAACATTATTCACTATTGTTTTGTTCTTGCAATTTTAGAACAATGTTTAGAACAATTATGATGCAGGAATATTTATGGATAATGAAACATCAACCCTTATTTCATTAATATCTACAATCTATTTGTTAGTACTCCTACTAACTTCACCATTCTCAATAAATTTGGTATTGTGTGTCTTAATAATCCTAGGACTATGGTTTGGATAATAAAACCTGAACCCCTTAAATTTCTCTGGTAACCTATAAAGTGACCATTGACAATTCAAAAATCCAATTTCTTTTCATGTGGATTATACACTCATGCTTTCATTGGACAACCCCAAACATGCAGTTGTCTTAAACTAAGTTTTCTTCCAATCTATAACTCAAAAGGAGTTTTATGAATTGCCTTACTAGGAATCCTATTTAGGAAATATATTGTAGTTTTAAGTGCATATGTCCATAAAGATTTATGGTAATAAGGAAATACTTATCATAGCTTTATTTCGCCTTTCTATCATACCATGTTATTGAGGTATGCCTGCCATAATATATTATGCGCATATGTCATGTCTTTTGAGGAACTTTGTAAATGGACTTGGATTTTTTCCTGATTCATCATTTTTTCCATAATATTCACCATCCCTATCAAACCTTACTATTTTCACTTTTTTGGCTAGGTTCCTTTCAACCTTTTTAACAAACATCTTAAGGGCATTTACTGCTTGAGATTTTTCATTAAGCAAATAGACATATCCATAATGTGGAAAATCATCTATATAGGTGAAAAAATGCTTTTCTCCATCAAAAGATGGAGTATTAAAAGGTCCACATATATCGGTGTGTATTATTTCAAAAGCTAAATACTTTTTATAGACCTTTCTTATTACATTGGATTTGCTTTCCTTTAATTCAATCCATACATAAAGCAAAATCAATAAAATCAAGATTTGGTAGAATCTCATTCTTTACTAATCTTTATAGTCTTTCTTTGGATACATGACCCAAACATTTATGCCACAAGTAAGCCATCTTCATTTGCCATACTACTCTTAATTCTAATATTTTGATCAACACATATCAAGGATGCAAAAAAATCAACAACAAGTTTCAATTTATATAAACCATCCATAAGAATTCTAAAACCAATAAAGGAATCATTTCTATTAAATAATCCCAATCTTAAAAGTAAACCCATTAACATCAAGTTTCAATACATAAACCAAATTTCTAAAAAGTGAAAGTACCCAGAGAGTTTTTGGTAAATCTAAGTAGTGTTCGGTATTTAAAACAAGACGATAATCCCTATGCCTTCAATTAGGGCCTTCTTTTTGTTCCTCATGAACAAGAAGTTCTCATTTGGCTTATGCTCTAGATTATAAGGAATCCCTGCATCACATTCGAAACATAATGGCACCAGAATCTAATCACTAAGTACTAGAAAGAACTTTGGTTAAGTTTGATTCAAAAATTACAAAAGCATAATTAAAAAATACCTTTCTTTTCAAACCAAGCTTTACATTTCAAATAATCTTTTTAATAATGCCTTTTTTTTCCTTACAAAAGAGACATTTATCTACCTTCTTTTCCTTCTTATCATCATCAGCAAGCTATGTTACTTTAGTGGGTCCTTTCTTCTTAAATTTCTTCAATTTAGTTTGATAACTTTATCAACTACTTAACCCACTAGGTTTACAGAATGAATCTGTTGTGCCTTTAGTCTTATTTCCTCTTGATTAAGCTTACAAGTCAATTCATTAATATCTTACTTATCTTTATTAATGTTATAGTTAATTTGAAAAGCCCCATACTTTTGAGGTAATGAGTACAAAATAAATTATAAGAAAAAGGAGTCATCCTCGGGGTCTTAAGTCATACTACAATATTAGTCACATCGAGGACATGTTGTTGCATACTTTGCGATTCATCATACTTCATGGTCGTGAGTTTAGCCATTGGTGTCCCTACAAGTGACTTATCAGCAAAATGAAAGTTCTCTTCCACAAGCTTAATGTATTATTGAGTAGTTACACTTTCTAGAAGAGTATTATTGGTAATTCTCATTCGCATGAAACTAAGGCATGATCAATTATATTTGTCCCGTGCTTTATGTTTTATCTTCTTAACCTCAGTGTTTGTCTCAATAATGTTAGCAAGCTTTCCTTTTAATAGTGCCAAGTCAAGATCCGAGAAACCTAAATGGAAATTAACTTGTTCACACCATTTAGAGAATTTTAAACCGTTAAAGACAATAATAGCAGAAGCATACGAATGTAGGAAACTAGCTATAAATAAATAAATAAATATTCACTAAATTAACAAATTCAAATAATTTAACACAAAATATATTGTAGGATTCTTTTGGGTAAACACAACAATATATATGTATATCATCATAATAATTAGAATGTTATTCAAACTTTATGAGGTAATTAAATAAACTTTATCAAATATATACAATATCTTTGGATTTCCATAATACATTTGATAAGAAAATATTAGATTTCATCTTTTATGTTTATTAGTTATAGAATATCAAGTTACCATTGGGCAAATTCTTAATTTCTAACAATCAATAAATCTTTACGACTCAAGCAATATTATTCTATAAAATTTCATAAATTATATGACCATCTATTGAAACTAGTTTGGCCACTTTGGTGACTAACAAACTAATTTAATCATATCATTTAACTAAGTAATTACACTATTAAGATAATTAACATATCATAATACCTAAAGAATGAATCTAGAGTAAATTTTTATTTGAGGTCAAGTATATTACTAAAAGACTAAATTGGAAGAAACCAAGACTTTAGTATTAATTTTCCAGAATCAAAACTTTAATGATCAAAGGCCTTTTTTTTTAAACAATTCATTCGACCAACACTTCAACAATTCAAAACATTAAAAGCAGAACAAGCATTCCCAATGTAAAATATAATTATACATGTTAATGCATAATCAATCAATCATAATATATGAATAAATTATTTATTCAAAACTCAATCTCAGATATCACATGTAAAATTAAAACTTAAGGCAACATAACTATATTATAATTCAAATATCAGCACAACGATAGATCTTGAATAAATAATTTATTGCATAAAGTAGAACATAAAAATACTTAGTGCGGAATTCGATATAGTTGTAGAGAGAATTGACTCTACTTGATTTTTTATTCTCTTTCTTATTAAAAATTGATTTGTCTCTCTTAACCTTAATGTTACATATAGAGAACTTGACTGATGGATAAGAGTTTTTCTTAAATCTACTAACCCTAATAAGTGGAAATATTACAAATTCTTTATATATTGAGAGAGCTTTAAATCTAGCACGTTCATCAAATACCAAAATCAATGGCTTAGATTTATTTCACTACTAAAAAGGAATCTTAACCAAATAGAAAACTAGAAAAACCTTAACCAAATAAGAAACTATAGAAACCTTAACCAATTAGGAAACTATAGGAGCTTCAACCAAATCGGAAACTATAAAAACTTTAACCAAATAGGAAACTAATTTAAAATATTAAATGTATAACAAGAATTATTTACAAATCTTGTGTGGTCCAATTACAATGTAATAAATTATGTCTTGCATGGTGGTAAATCTCGTGATGTTAAGATACAGATTAATTGGGCTAAAAAGTACCTAAGTTGTTGAAGTGTTGCAAGCTCATTCTAAGCTAGTGGTGAAACCTATAATTGAGTTAATCGCTAATATGCCCCCTTGCTATAAAGAACGTATTAATGAATCTTTTTAAGATTCTTACAGGCAATGAAGGGTTGGTATGGTGATATTTGATGAGCATGGTTGGTTCATTGGGTTAATATGAATTCCCATTTGTGTGAATTATCTATAGAACATGTTGAAGCTATTGCAATAGTAGATAGCATTAATCTTGATCTTACTCTTAGTCACTAGATGAACAAGTGTGTTTTTCTCTCGGACTGCTCAAATTTGAATTTATTGATAGGTTAGCTGATTCTACAGAGTAGATACTACTAGAGCTCTTGGAACTATGGAGCATTCTATTTGGATAGATGTGTGCTCTATGTGGCTTACCTTTGTAATCTTAGATAATTTGTCTTCTTTGTAATGCGATTATAGAGTGACTTTCCTTCAAAAAAAAAAAAGGCCTTACTATAGATCATGGTAGAGACAAGCTTACCAATTTCATAATGTTGATCAAATACACTTAGATAAGGTTGTAATGAATGCATTTATCATATATATATATATATATATATAAGCAAAGACAAAATGGCAAAATTCCATTAAGTTTAGCTATATATATATATGTTGATATAGCAAATCATTCTTAAACCTTTGATGTACATGCATATGAAAGCAGGTATATGACCTTACAATAAATATAAAAATTAATCTTAACCTTTCATGTATCTTTCATTTATTATTTTAATTTAATATTCATTAATTTTTAAATTCATAAGCATGTATTACAAGTATTTCATTAATAATTTACTCTTTCTACTTTTTAAACACTAAAATAACTAAATAATACATTTTTATAGTTAAGTTATCTATTTCATTTTTATTAACAATATTTTGTTAGTAATCACAAATCAACAATTTATTAATATATTAAAATTTAATTGATATTTATTTAAAATATAAATAGAAATACAACATACGCAACGCACAGATTCTCAACTAGTTTAATATAGGAAAAAACTCATTTATAATTATAAACTTATAGAATTGATTAATATTAAAATCAAATGATATAAAAATTAAAATATTTTGAAAAAGAAAACTTTTAAGTAAGGCTTATTGATCAAACAACTTAACATTTATTTATTTATTTATTTATTTATAATGTCATTCAAAGCTCACTGAATAACACATATCATTTAAAATTGGCTAAATTTGACTCAATATCACTAATTGTTGTCCCTCATGATGACGAAAATGCCATGTGAAAGTGGTATTAATTAATTTTATAGACATCACATGATATCCATGTCATCATGTGGAATCAATTTAAAATAAGAATTTTGATAATTGATAATATTGATACATGTTTGACTAATTTTAATTAATGTCTACTAATTTGGAAAATTTGGGTGATGTCGTAAAAAAAAAAAAAAAAGGTATGAGTTTTTTTATTAATAAATCTTTAAGTAATTAGGGAAGACATTATTAAATTTATATTTAATAAAATTATAAATTTAAAATAAATCAACATTTAAACTAAAGGTTAGGATTCATTTGCAAAATAATCAATTTTAAGAGAATTTAGTTACAAATTAAATGAATATAATACATATTTATACGCTAAAAAATGTATAAATATAGCATCGTTTTCATAATTAAAGCCTATAGTTTTCCAATTAATCAAAAAAAAAAAAAGAAAAATGGATAAGAATGTCTAAACTAATCACAAATTTACCTCATGCAATAACAAATCTCAAAAATACTAACTTTCAATAGAATATCCCAAATTTACACTTCTCTTCTTGTAGCTCAAACAACACAAACAATAGAGTTATTGGGGTAACTGGAGCTGTTTTAAGTTGTCATCAAATCAACAAATAACATTTTCAAATCGATCTTCTAACATTATCAATGCATCTCATTATAATTTCTTCATCTCTCAATGAACAAAACATATTCAAATATATTCTTCCACCTTCTTTTCAAATACATTTTTTTTTTCAAGTTTATTCACGTTTCTTAATAGATCAAATCGTTCTCAAGTTCATCCACATGTCTTGATGGACTAAAATCAATAAAATATATATTTTTCCTAACACACAATTGCAAAATTGTAGATTTGTTATAGAGAGAATTTTTTTATTATATATATTTTTCACTTTAAAAATGGATTTAATATGATTTTTAATACTTGTTTTATCATTCAGAATAAAAAAAAAATCATGAGTTTTGGTATATTGTGAATGAAAAACAGTTAAAAATGAACATTTTTTAACTCAACCAATCATAAAAGAAAGAAAATTGAGTTGTTGGAGTTAAAGACGATATTTGCATTTAATTCTTTTTGCACCGTAAAACGTTTATAAATGGTTTATTAGTTGTTTACAAATTGTTTATTTTGGGTTTTACTTTTGAGATAATGTTTTCGTTTAATTTTTTTTACACTATAAAATGTTTACAAATGGTTTATTACTAGTTTACAAATAGTTTATTACAGATTTATAAATAGTTTACTTTTGGTTCATGCAACCATTGATAAAATAAAAGAAAAAATAATAATAATTAGAACGTCAACATCATTTTCAATTTCTAACAAACATAATTTTCTCTCTCTTCATGATTGATTTTTAATTCAAAATATTCATTTATTAACTATTTTTCATCTAAAATACATAAAAATTCATGATTTTTTATTCTAAACAACAATAACAATAAAAATAACTATTAGATCCTAGAAAACAAAAATAAAAAACTACATGCATTTTTATTTTGTTACGATTTTTTAGAGAGGGAAAAAAAGAAAAAGAGTTTATCTTCATATTATTTTTCTTTGTTGTCAATGTAATGGTTGTGATGGTAGTGGTTGTCGACATTCATATTGTCTTCATCTTCATCTTCTTCTTTTTCTTCTTCTTCTTCATTTTTTTTAGAAAGAGAAAGTTAGTGAAAGAAACAAAAGAATAAAGAGAAGAGAATGAAAATCAAAATGCGATAAACTAGACATAAAAATTAAAAATAACTGAACAAAAATTCAAACACAAAAACAGTTGGTAACGGTGCAAAATCATAACAATGTAAATTAAAACTAGATAATGTCCATTGGGTTGGGATATATGGGATATAAAAAAGAAAAGAGAAATTTAATGTACCATAAAATCTTTTAACAATATATGGGATATAAATATCTTTTGCTTAAAAAAATGGAGATGGTGTACTTTCTTTTTTTTTAAAAAAAAAAAAAAGCCTATAGTTTTCCAAAGATAATGTCCATTGGGTTGGATCATCCCACCAAATTTGCCTCTAGTCACTCTTGCAGCCCATAACCCAGCTAATCCATACGGCACAACGTTCCACAGCCCTCTGTTCCGTCTTTACGGACAACAGAATTCAAAGTTCGTTACGTATGAGAGAGAGAAAGAGGGAGCCTGGCAAAAAAAAAAAAAGATACGCAGTTAGTTATTCGCAGCTCGCGAGAGAGGGAAATTAGATCATTAAACCGAGTCAGGGACAATAACGAAGAAACGATAAACAATGGGAACAAGAGATAGGGATCTAGAGCGATTAATACCCATTCAAACATTAAAAATCGTGGACGACAACAACAATGGAGGCTCTAATTCATCCTCTGAATCCGTTTCTCCTCTTGTTCCTTCTTCCACTCACTCCTCTAACAAAGAGGTTCCTTTCTTACCTCTTGATGTACATTTTCTCTGCGATTGATAAAATTGAATCCCAATATAATTTGTTGTTCTTATGTGGGTTCCTAATGGTGATTAACATCTGTGAAATTGCTCAATTGGGTTTGCGGATGATGTGATTAATAACATGGGAATTCGTAAAAGAAATTGTTTTATATGATTGTAATGTATGAATCATAGTGGAGGTTAACCATTGGGCTAATAAGCTGGTGGCCAAGTCCCTCACTAGTAGTGCATGAGATCAGAGTTTTAAATGCTAACAGCTCTCATTCCTTTCAAATATTTTTGTAACAGTAGAGATTTGATAAAACTGCATTGTTACTTGATATAAATGTTCTTTATGCAGGTGGGCTTCGAAAAGGTTTATGACCGGATGGTTAGCTCTTCAACACTTATGACATAATTCATTTTCCCTTCCTATTGAATTTGTTTCTAATTTTTTAGTTCATGTGTAAAAATTGTGCTATATAATATGCAAATTTTAAATGTCTTACACTTGTAATTTTCCATTCACTTTCTGTTGAACTTTTTTTTTTTTTTTTTTTATTGTAGCCGAATTGCACATTGGTGTTTAGTGTAAATTACACCAATGATCATTAAATTTTTGTTGTAATTCTATTATGGTCACAACTTTTTGAAATTTATATAATTTTAATTATCATAAATATTTTGTTGAAGTCTAATTATTTAACTTTCCGCAAGTCAAATATTGAGCTAATGATCTAGTAATCTGATCAGTCTCCTATATCATTTGTGGCCTTGACAATTACTTTTATTTACTTTTTTCTCCTAATATTAAGTTAATTTAAGATTCACTTTGACCTATATTTGAATTTTCATGTGAAAATGATTTGTGGGCCTATAAATGATGTGAGTTCACAATCTCATTCTCACATCATCATTTTGGTAGTAGTGTATTGCGATAGTTAAATAATAAAATTATATAATTTTAAAAATCATGACCAAAATTCGGTGACCATCTATATTTTACCCTATACTTTTGCTAAATTGTTGTATTCAGCCTTGCTTTTTGCTGGCTTTTGCAAGTTTACCTACCATTAATCCTATTCAAATAATGGTAACATTATTCAATCAAATACAGGATAGAATTTTCCAAACTCTATAAAAAGCCATGTAAACCCTTTAAAACATATTGTCTATTATTATTAATAATAAGGAAGAGCCATTAGATTTGTAATTTTTGTCCATCCTTTCAAGGTTGTGGGTGTAAAAGGTATAGGATTGGAATGTTAAAACAGCTTGTAGCTTGTAATTTCCATTCTTTCGAAGTGAGATCTTTAGGACTCTCTCTACTGAACATAGGTTTGTTCATTGGACCACAAAATTGTATATATTATCTGTGCTTTTGCTCCATCGTGTCCCCATCATCTCTTTTTGTCATAGCACTCTCTTTGACAATAGATTTCAACATTTCCCTTTTCCTTTCTTCTATGAGATATAGCCAAGTGGTTTTTTCTCTAATTATTATTTGAAAGATATGAAGTTAGACTAATTACTAGGAATTTTTCTGAAATTATATCTGTGTGCCACAATTTCTTTTCAGGAAGAATACTGAGAGTGGGAGTCTAATTCTCTACTTTCTGACCTCTTTTCCTGCATGTGCACCATAAGCTGGTTATATTTCCAGGCTAGTTAGGGTACTGTAACTGAATCCTTCGGATATATAAACTTGCACCACACTCTTGTGAAGTTAATCTAGCTTCCATTTAGTACCTGCATTTTAACTAAATCGCCATCCTCTGCAAAATGTCCAAAGATTCTCATTCTTTACAAATTATGATGGACTTGATCTCCAAAATTTCCATTGTGACAAGTTTTACCTTGAATATTAATCTTGAAATTCCATTTAGTCATTCTACACACTGACGTTAATGGAAATGTAATGCACTATACTTGGAAAAGGTTTCCCTTGAGACAAAAAAAAAAAAAACACTGAAGTCTATGACACACATAATCACATGAATATTTGCTCTAATCCTCTGCGTAGTTTAGATCCTTTGTACTTAAACTTTTGATAAAAGTATATGGAGTGAATTCAAAGGCTTTGTAATAGATGATCCATTTTCATAACTGTCTCATCATGTAGCCACTAGGATGTAGTGGCAGTAACTACATTTTTCAAGCTAACTCAAGTCTGGATATATAGTTTATCTGTTATACTTGTATCTTTTTGGTGCAGCGGAAATTATTTAGCTGTTGTTCTCACATTATATATTAAATGCATTCTGATAATATTTTTTGTATGAACCCATTTTTCATACTATGAAAACATGCTAACAATATCATACATTTGGAAACTTTTTAATGTGATAGGCAGTTAACTAGCATTTGGTGTTCTTTTGCAGTGTAATTTTGCTTCCTATAGCCATCACATCCTGTGTCACCTGGTGGTTTATCGCTTTTGTAGATGGATTCTTCTCACCAATCTATACTCATCTTGGAATTAACGTATTTGGTTGGTGCATTCTTCTGTGATCTATTACAAGCTGTCATGAACCATATTTCTCTTTGTCGAGCACATTTTGTAGGTTTTATTTGTTGTTGCAAGGCATAATTTGCAAAATATCATGATATATTTGAATTTGAAACTCTACCTGCAATTAAATATTAATCAGTTGGAAATGTATATCTCCTTAGGAGATGAAATCACCATTAGCAAATAAGAAAAATTATGTCATAGAAGTGGTCAGCCTTTTGGGAAGTCAGAGAGCAGAGGATCATTTGATTTGCCAATGATTGACTTGATTTATTACATTCCCCATTTTTGCCCCATATAACTATCTATAGCATATCTCTGTTGAACAAAAAGACAATTCATTTCTGTTTCATTTATAGGTTTTCATATTCAATTTTTTAGATGACACTAGGCAATGTTTAGTTGAAGCTATTGTGCCGCATACATGCATAACTTTTGGTATTTTTTTTAATTTTTTGGGCAATGATTTTTACAACTTCTAAAGGATCAAAAAAAAAAAATTCTCCATACTTTTGCTACTCTAAGCCTTTCATGTTTGCATCCAAGCTGACAATAGAGCCTGTTACTGTCTCTAGTTCTATTTCATATTGAGTCATAATTAGCACCATTAGCCTTCTTTTAAAAAAAAATTATAAAAACTGGTTCTGTTGAACTTACTTTTAGGTCTTGGATTTGTGACTACCATCACTTTTATCTTCCTGATTGGTGTGTTCATGTCGTCGTGGTTGGGAGCTTCCGTTCTCAGTTTGGGAGAATGGTTTATCAAGAAAATGCCTCTAATTGGCTATATTTACTCTGCCTCCAAACAAATCAGTGGTGCGATATCACCTGGTAAGTATTATGAACTCGCTTTCTAACTTGGCCATTTTCAGGCCTAGAATTTAAATAGAACTTTTATTACAGGTCAAAGCTCCAATGCCTTCAAAGAAGTTGCCATCATCAGGCATCCACATAATGGAGAATATGCATTTGGTTTCATTACGTCCACTGTAATGCTTCGTGGAAGATTGGGTACAGAGAAACTTTTTTCAATTTATGTTCCTACAAACCACCTATATCTTGGAGACATCTTCCTTATCAGCTCAAATGATATACTACGACCTAATCTCTCTGTTCGAGAAGGAATTGGTGAGAGTTTTACACCAGTGTTAAACAAGCGTGCTTGCTAGTGGTTTCATCAATAAATAGTTATCTAGTTTCTGACCTTTCTTGTGATGCAGAAATTGTCATCTCAGGAGGTCTGTCAATACCTAAAACACTTGCTATATTGAATGCACAAACCATTCGTGCATCAGAACCTGGCACATTCAGAACTCCACCAGTTTAAACGTTATTTTTATTGAATACTAGTGAATCTTTGACAGGTTGACACTTCTCAAACCGTTGTATATACAGCACCAAGGCAATATTGCCACACTTCGAATGAGCTTAGAGCCAAGGACTACTAATACAGAAATTGGTAGTATTGTTGGAAGACCAAGTATAAGATCTTTCTGACGGTGTTCATTGTTGAAGTCATAAAGGGGGCACTTCCTAAGATATACATCTATCTTTGCTACCTATTTTTATAGCTGAAAACCATGTGATCAATGATTCATAGTAGGATTAAAATCATAATGATGCTATTTGATTGGCCAAACAATCTTAGGAGTAAATATGGAAATTGGGAATTTGTTCTTCGTTCTTTGCTGTTGCTGTTGATACTTGTCCAAGTATTGAACGAATTGCAGAGGATACCATAACCATCTTGTCCAAGCCGAACATTATCTCATCAAACAATGAATCCTTGCTTTGACCATGAAAGTATTTTCAATCATTAGCAAAAGCCGTTAAGTTCTCCTGTTACAACGATTTCATCTTTTTTTTTTTTTTTTTTTTTGGCCTAATTACCTTAAAAATTCTAATCTTTCTCGTTTTAACAAATTTAGCTAAATTTTTCATCTTTTTTTTTATTTAATCCCAAACTTAGTTTTTTATTTCAAATCTAGTCCTGGCAGATGGTTTGCGAAATACAGTAGTTTGACCCTGATATGTAAAAAAAAAATATATATTTGAGTCAACTCTTAATGCCAACTCATTAGCCTAGGTCTACTTAAAAATCTTAAACTTTTCAAGTTTTAACAAATTTAGCTAATTATTTCACTTTTTTAAATTAATGTCAAAGTTAATTTTTATTTCAAATCTAGTCTCGTTGGCAAACGGTTAATATAATACAATGATTTGACTATGACGTGTAAAAAAAAAATCAATCAACTCATAATACTAATTCATTAAATAAATTAAAATGTACCATTTTAATTAAAAAATTAAACATTAAGACACTTTCAAACAAAATGCACAACTTATAAATTATAACACTTGTATTAGGTAATAAGCTAAAATATTTGAATTATTTTTAAAATTTTAATAAGCTATATTTATTAATCAGCCCCTTGAAACATTAAAGTATTTTTAGACAAAATGTATAACTTATAAATTACACATCATAGTCAAACCATAATATTAGATCAATTTGCTACCAACGAAATTAAATTTGGGATTAATTAAAAAAAGTGAAACAATTAGCTAGATTTGTTAAAATATGAAAATTTAGGATATTTAAAGTAATTGGCCTGGCTAATGAATCAACATTAAAAGCCTATTCAACTTTTTTTTTTTTTTTATATGTCATAGTCAAACTATTGTATTAAGTCAAACCCTTGCCAATAAGTTTAGAGTTAATTAAAAAGTGAAAATTTTAGCTAAATTTGTTAAAATGTAAAAAGTTCAAATTTTTTAAAGTAATTAGGTTTTTTTTTTTTTAATACAAAGGAGAGATTAGGGGTATCAAAATTAAAGGTGAGCAAGAATCTTGGATATACTGAACCAGACCGATCAACCGAACCAAAAAATAACTAAAATTAAGAAGAACTGAAAATAACCGAAACCGATCCAAACTATAATAGTAATTCAGAACAGTATTGATTATTAATTTTTATCTGATCTGATAACCGAATTGAACTATACTAATCTGATCGAGAACCGATGTGTGTGTGTGTCTCTTTCTCTCTCTATATGTATAAACTAATTTTTGTGTTAAATACATATGCATATGTGCATTTATTTCTAATTACATATGTATTTAATTTTAAAATACTTATGTATATATTCATATATATGTAGCAATTTTATTTTTTTATAAATTTAATTTTTATATATATAAACTCTTTTTTTATAAATTTATTTTTTAAGAAAAAAATCTAAAATATCCGAATAACTGAACTAGACCGAACCGAATATTGGTTCAATTTGGAATAGATATTTTTGTATTTCAGTTCAGTACGGTTCCTTCATTTTTTAAATAATCGATTTTGTGTCTGGTTTCAGATAATTTCAAATAACCAGTCCAAAACGGAGATCGATCACCCCTAGTTAAAATGGGTTATAACATGCAAACACAATTCACTAGACACTAATAACGTAAAATTAATGAGTTAGGATAAAGGTTAAATGAGTTCATGTCATAAACGGGTCGATCCATTTATGACACATAAATCAACTACAATCCGTTTAATTTTAGATACTATGTCAACCTAACACAATTTATTATAATTTGTGTAATATCAAAATTAAAATGATCATTTATATAAAATATATAGATATTTTTTATGTATTTATATTTATTGAGAAAAATTCATATATTCATGTGAAACTCTATCTTTTTGTATTTATTTATGAGAATATTTAAACTTAGGTATTGTATTAATTTTTATTAATATTTATTTTAAACTTTGTAAATATATAATTATGAATAATAGTTTAATTAATTTGAATAAAAATATAATACTTTTTAAATTATAAATTTATAAAAATTAAATAAATCGAGTCATAATTCATATACAACTCAATTAAATAAATAAATTATACATTTTATATTCGTATAATCCGTATAAATCTAATGTTGTGTTAGGATTGAAACATCTGAAATTATTAATAAATAGATTGGGTTCATATTTATTCATAATCATGTCATCTGAATAAGTTCACACAATACAAATCCGACCCGGCAACCCATTTTGACACCCCTCAATACCGCCTAACACATCTCACCCACTCCCAAGTTACTTAAACCACCAACATCAAAGTGGCGAAATAAGGCATCCAGAGAATAATAGCTTTTCGAATATTGTTCAAAATTAATAAGATCAAATTTTTTAGGGTTTGTGGGAAGACAATTAATAATAATTTACTTACCATTAAATTCACGTCGATTTGTAGTTTCAGACATTGTATCTGAAAATGAGAATACATCAGATACATCATATACAAAAATTAGCTCTTCTAAAGAATTGCAGCCCTAAAAAGACCCTATTGCAAAATGGAAGACTTTCACAGAGCAATATTCTGCTCTCCAAAATTGTAGACAACAAAGTTTCCGCCACCATCAACTCCGAAGTACTAAAAAAAACATTTAAAAGCCAATCCACTAAGCAACTCATTAACTGTTGAGGGTAGAAAGCATGCCCCCAGTTGCAGCAGGTATCACCACCTCCCAACCAGGCCCTTTAAGAGGGATTGAACCAGCAGCAGCAGCATTTTCTTTGTCATCTGCTAATTTCCCAACCAGATCACTGCGATCCAAGACCCTTTCCAAATCTTCATCAGTGATATCGGTTTGTATCAACTTGTCTTCCGCAGTTTCTTCATCTCGAAGCAGGGCTAGGATGTCCTCTTCCTGGAAGTAGTTAGATTTTCACCAACGAAGCAGAATAAAAATAATGAAGCCAGTAATTGGGGGGAAAAAAAGGTTATCATTCCCCAATATGGTTAACATAGATTAAATAATATCTACCTTGACATGTTATACAGTACAGCATTTTCAATTTTCAGCAAGCCATGTAGATCAACATTACAACAGTCAGGGCAACATTAGCCATGTAAATATCATTTCACAGATAAATAACCAGTGAAATAAAAAGGCAAGTTCCAAAGTAGTAACTAATAGATGAAAACATAAGAAAATCATAATCCTCCTCTAGCCAAGCAATAACACTTCACTAAAATGATAAATAGCAAAGTACAAAAAAGAGAAACGAGACATAACTAACCTCCAAATCATTTGTGCCATTAGACTTCATTCTTTCTTGGTGAAACTGCCCCTTAGCAATGACCACATGCTCAAGCCTCAACTTACTAAATGCTCTTTTCAGAATGCGACCCTGTTAACATAAAATTTGTCAATTTCTCAAAACCACTGAGCATTAAATCACATCAGGATCACCAATGGAATAACCTCAATGGATTGAGCTGTTGCAAGCCTGTAAACATGAACGGGCTTTGTCTGGCCAATTCTATGACATCTATCCATGGCCTGCAAATCCATTTGGGGGTTCTGGAACACAGATGCAAGTGAATTAGTTCAAAACAATGAGATAATGAAGAAAAATGCAAATGAAATCAAGAAAATACCCAGTCACTGTCGTATAATATACAGGTGTCAGCTGCAGTGAGGTTGATACCCAATCCACCAGCTCTAGTGCTGAGAAGAAATATCCTATAGTTGCTATTCGAATCATTGAATTCCTGGATCTGATTCAGGAAACAGAGTCAATAAACAGTTAGTAGTTGAGCTAAACTGCTAAAGTTGAATGTAACTGCAGTTGTATTATCTTGACAGTATCATAACTGAAGCTTATTAGGAACAGCAAGTACTCCAACAGCAATTGGTTATGATAAATTCTCAATTCACAAACATCAAACTGATAGAACTCAGAAAACTGATTAGAGGGGTTGCCCCAACAAGATCTTGAAAGCGACTTTCAAGATTGAGTTCAGCAACAGAAATGCTTGATCAAAAGCAAAGGTACCAGGAAACTCTTATTGACCTAGATATACAGACTGACTTAGATCTTATGACTGAAAAAAAAAAAAATTCAAATAATAGATGCAGCATTATAATTTCAACAAATTATCAAGTGCAGCAAATTTCTAATACGTCTGAGGCTCAGTTCTGCAAACAGTATTAAGAATACAACATATTAAATTCTCAATCATCTAGCAAGGTTCAACAAACCTGTCTTTTCCTTTCATCCAACTTCACACTGCCATCAATTCTACAAACTTCAAAACCCTTTTCGCTAAAATAATAGTCCATTATATCCAAAATCTTAGTCCACTGAGAGAATATCAGGACCTGTTTGTGGAGGCAGTAGATGGTGAATAAGAAATTTATATGAAAACAAGCAAACATAATTAAATTGTGCATCGTACTTTGTGCCTCAGTGCTAATAGCCTATTCAACAATCTGTCCAACAACCTGAACTTGCCACACTGCTCAACTATCTGTTCTACTGGTGGGTAGAAATCTGTCAAGAACAAAAAATTGGTCCATGAGCAAATCTGTGAAGCACCACTATGGCAGTATAAAATGGACAGAAACAATTACATGAGCCATCAAAAGCAGACTCTAAGAGGTCAGGGTGATTGCAGTTCTTCCGAAGCTGAACTATCAAATTGTTGAGCTTTCCTTTCATGCCACATCCTGAAATTACATAAATCAAAAGCTTATTAAGCAAATTAGAGAACATATTATGGGAGGCAATAGTTGAAGGGGGAAAGCAATTCAATTTTACAATCACAATCTAACACAACAAAAGAACACATCATACACATTATAGCTGCATTTGGACCAGAATGAGATAATAATAAAAGCCTCTATACAAGAGTCTTGCAAATCCCCAGACCAAATAAGCAATTCAAATTTGCAATCAGGCAAAACTATCTACAACAGAACTATAAATTCAATACAACAAGAGAACACATTTTACACAATAACTCCATCTGGACCAGAATCAGACAATAATAAAAGCATCAGTACAACAGTTGCAAATCCCCAGACCAAATAACAAATTTAAGTTGGAATACCAAATACTAGCACCTCCCAGTAGCGTTTATTCAGTCAATGAACACTTAATATACATGTCTCACAACATCATTATTAGTTTGTATAGAGAAGACCAGAACAAAAGGCCTCCTGAGATGGTCTAAACCAATCAAAAGCAAGATAGATTGGATGATTCTCCTCATTCATTTTGAAAGTAGAAGATAATTCATTTCAACTTTAATAAGATATTTTGGCCCCGAGCAAAACAATCTTCCAATATAACAATAACAGATAAGAATATCATTGAACGCTTATAGATTTACAGCTTATGTCTTGGAATTCTCACTCAGAAGACATCAGTGTTTAGTGAAATAGATTCCACACATGTTTCCTTTTATGCATGAATTGATGGATCTCCACAATTTGCTGGAACATTTGCTAACATTTCTTCCACATGCATGGAATCATTTACTTAGCTTAATAGCCATAAGTCCAAAGCCCAACAAACAACATTAATCTTAAATTGTAGTCAAAGACTAAAATACCAGAAAGCCCACAAAAATAGATTCCTGTAACTAAAACACCTTGTCTTCCTTTAAAAGAAGGATATGAATGAAAACTTTTCACAATTGAAAATAACGTAATACCTGTATCCAACTTCTTGAGTAAATGATTCTCCAAAGTCTTATTAATTAAATGATCCTGATAGTTTTTTTGATGCTCAGTCATTGTAGCATATAAAATAATCTCTTTTTTGCGAGGGAGCATCTGCTCAACATCAGTCTTCATTCTCCGCAGGAGAAATGGGCGCAATATGGCATGAAGTTTAGCCACCACCTGAACATAATGATAACCAATTAGCAACTAAATTGCTTCTCTCAAACTTAAGCATGGATGCTTACCTGAGCTCTTCTCTTCTCTTCCAGACCCTCCTTCACTGCTTCACCATTTGTCTTTCCAGACAGATCAAACCTGAAAAGAAGCTATGGTATTAGTTGGAAAGAGAAACAATAAGCATCACAACTGTCATGTACAATTCATTTTTCATTAGCAAAACTGCTAGTAATCCATGCTAATTTCAGTACACTCTTAGCCAGCTCTAATATTGCCCAGGAATTAACTTTACAAACCTTAAGGACACAATGCACGACTAATGTAGAAATGAAAGCAATAGCAGGGCACCACACATGAAAAATGGCTTTCCTGGAATGTAACATTTCCATGCCAACCAAACATGATAATGTGGCACTACTGGCCATTTTCAATGATCATTCTGGTAACTAAATGCTCTTCAAATATCTAAGGTGATGACAAAATTGTTGAGCAAATAATAAGAGGGTGAAATGGCACAAAGGAAGACTGTTATAGAGACAACAATCACAAGTAGCAGCATAATAACCTTGCAGGATTTGCAAGATAACTGCAATACCTTTACTCAAATTTGGGAACAGAATTATAAAAGGCACTAGAGTTGACAATCCAACCGGATGGACACTGTTGACTCTTGTACTTGCAATTAATCATTTACACATGAATGTGCTGACATTATTTACTTGTTTTGTAACTCACATTTTAATCATCCAGACTGTCATGTTTTATTTGTCAGAAGTCAGAACTACAGAGAAAAATATAATTAAAATAGGAAATGAAAAAAATAAAAAAAAAAATCTGCCTCCAAAAAAACAAACATAAATAGACTATCTTAAACATATTTGCATAGGATGCACCAGGGATTTTTGAAACACACATCTCTGCGTCAAGATGTTCTTGTATCTTCAAATTTACAGATCTAATCCACTAAATGGCAGCGAAAACTCACGCTCAGGTAACCCAGCAAACTAAAGGCATTTCCATGGTTCCAGAGTCATACAAATCAATAGAACTTTCAACTGAAAACTGGCACGCATACTACAGTACATATGAAACGTCTGAAAGTGAAATCATGATAAATTTTATATTGGACAATAAGAGAAAAAGAAACTTAGCAAGGGAAAAATCAATTTTCAAGGTTAACCAAGATTGTGTAGGAAAAAGAATACAACAGACATAATTTACCATGACTCGAATTCATCATGGGATTGGAAAATATCAGGTAAAATGAAATTCAACAATGACCAAAGCTCTTCCAAATTGTTCTGCAGAGGAGTCCCAGTTAGCAGAAGCTTATTTTCCATTGATAAGTGCTTCAATTCTTTTAGCAATTTGCATTTTGAGTTTTTCAATCGGTGCCCCTTCAAGAAGAAATATGTAGTTAGAATAATTGCAAAAAGAAGAGGATAACATACGGAATCACGAAGCATCATTCTTGCAATAAGATCTCTTAGAAACTAGGTGCAAACCACAAGTGTGGGACTTGACAAAGTAAATTAGAGATCTTCAAGGTACCATGGAAAATTACTAACATTAAACCTAAGTAAATTGAGGTAGTCATTTGCAAAATAAATAAATGACCATGTAGTAAGCATATTAGTTCAAACAACTTAGGCATAATTCAAGATGAGTTGGGTTCAAACAATTAGAAGCTTTTAGTTGCACAAAGGTCTAGTGCAAGTCCTGCATCTATTTAAAGGTTTTGAAATTCAAATTAAAAACATAAACAGAAAATATTTTTAACCAACAAATAAGCAACAATTAGAATATAACAAATCAGAAAGACTTCAACACCTTTGCACATGCTCTCACTTCATACACGATTGGAAAACCTCAGATAGTGTAGCGGACCACATAAGAGTGTGTATAAGTAACTAATGATTAATTGAAATAACATCAAACCCAAAAAAATTGACACAAGCTTGGTTTAGCAAAAAATGAAAATATGTACTTCACCACTTGCTACTTTGATAAAATGCATGCCAATTTGACTTACTTCACTAAGGTTTAAGCATGCCTAGACACACCTTTAAAAATGCTGAGAGGATTAATTAAGCCAACAAACTCATTAAAACGCTCACCTCATCAACCACAACATATTTCCAATTATAATGTCTCAAATGTTTTCTTGCGTCAGATAATGCTATCTCATAAGAAGTAACAATAATGGGAAATTTGGGGCCAATAGATCTGGGCATGTGTTTTCTCCGTATCTCATCCCTTTGTTTCTTGTCACCATGGTAGACAATTGCATTCATAGAGGGGACAAACCTATTTGAACAAATTCATAGAGAACAAATTAGACTGCATGTTAAGAGATGACCCTAATTCATCTCAGTTCTGATAAAATAGGAAATTAAAAGTTTACCTCGAGATCTCATTTACCCAATTTGAGAGAGTAGAAAGAGGAGCAATTACTAAATAGGGGCCATCTAAGCCATTCCCTTTTAGGTGTGCAAGGAAACCAATTGTCTGAATAGTTTTTCCAAGCCCCATTTGATCAGCAAGGATCCCGTTGAGCCCATTTTGCCACAAGGAAATCAACCATTTCACACCTTTGATTTGATAGGACTTCAACTTTCCACCAGTTAATAAAGGCACTAGTTCACTTTGCTCTTTCTCCAGTCTTTCTTCCTCAGTCAGATTTGCATCTTCAGTCTTTTCAACTTCTTTCGATCTCGTCAACATCACAGCAACCGCCTTCTTGGCTTTCCTCTAAAAACATTTCACAGCATTGGTCATTATGTGTCATGAATCAAGGCAGTCCAAAATGCATCCAGATTAATGTCTAAGCTTTCTACAGATTTGAGCTGCTATGGTTCCATGGCATTTTGAAGTACCAACTTTATGATGCTCTGAATACTAAATATTGGACAATAGTTTCACAGGTTTAATTGCCTTTTTACTTTTCAATCAATTCTCTGGCATTTTCCCATTTTCACCTTTAAAATAATCTTTGAAAAGTGGTTAAATACTTTATATTTCCTCCATCACAGCAGCATCAACAGAGCGAGCACATAGCATCTATGATAAACACTAAATTGTCAATTAATTTAATTTTCCTTTCATATAGTCAACAACCTCCCCAATGCCCAGAATTAGAATTACCATAATTCACAAGTAGCCAGACATGAAACACCTAAAAAGTGCACACATTAAAATACATATCAAATTACATAATGAACTATGAAATAATTCATTAACAAGTAAAGCAGCAAAGGAAGGATTACAGTATTGCATTGTGCAGCAGCTTTTCTTTTACGACCATGCCCTCTCTTGTTCTTAGCAGTTTCACTCTCATGCTCCACTCCATTCTAGCAAGTACAATAATATTATATCAAAAGAGTGTAAGAAAAAATAGTTCAAAACCAAAAAGAAGATTCATTTAAAAAGGTGTCTGAGAGGATACACGAGTAATTTCATCCATCTTTTCCAGCAAAAACTCAGAGTATAGCTGTGTTTGAGTAAGAAGTTCATCTAATTTGGTAAACTGAGAGTCATTCAACTGAGGTGCCACCTCAGGCTCTTGCTCTATTTCTTGTTTCATCCGAGCTTCCAACAGCTTTGCTTCCTCCTCTGCCATGGATCTTGATATAAGAGAAGAATCCCCATTTTTTGCATCCAAAAGGATATCTTCCTCCAGCTTGACTCCAGTTTTCTCCTTGCATTTCTCCTTCAAATTAAAATCCATAAATAAATAAATGATACAGGAAGAGGGGGGAGAGAAAGGAAGAGATTTAACAGCAATCATATTTACAAATTTAGGCACAAATTTTACAGTGCAACACAACTTTAACTTCAATTACAAATCGGAAGTGCTTTCAAGTTCTGCACTAACATAAGCTTACTCAAACACAAGTGGACTTGCATGAAATCCACCAATATTAAATCTCAACAAGATTACAAATTGTATTCATTTTCCATCAAATGTTCCACAAACACAGCTTATCATAAAGACAGAGAAACAAATTAAGAACCAAAAAAAACCCAATGGAATATTAAATAGAAAAAATTGCACTATCTTTATTGCTTATCTTTCGAAACAACAAAAGCTCCACTTGCTTTCCTGTTTTCTCTCCTTTCCCCACCTTTTTTTCTTTGCTTTCTGCACTTTAAGGACAAATGCTTACTTCTTATTATCTCATACTTTCTTTTGACAACACTTGCATTTGTACAAAGTACATTTTACAAAGCAGAAAGTTGAATCCGAAATACAATATATGTGCATCAAGTCTCAAATAAGATCCAAAACCAAAAATTAAAAATGAAACTAATAAAATAATCTTTCAAAAGGAAATTTTTTCTTTTAAAAAAAAAAAAGAAGTAGAGGGACGGCAACCGTACCTCATCTTCCAGAACCGAAGTTGGTGAATCAGCAGCGGCGTCGTTCTTCATCTCGCTATCGACCACCATCTGAACCCCCTGGAAAAAAGCATCATGATTTTAGAAAAAAATCAAAAAGCCGAAAAAAACACTGTTTCTGGAAATATAATCCCAATAAGAAGGAACCCAAAAAAATGGGTTTTTTTTTCTCAATATTAGAGAACCCTAGGGTTAGAAACAACCCTCCATTGTACCATTACTAAAACAAATTTGAAAAATAAATTCACCACAAAACACAGAATCTCTTCAAAAACCTAAGAGAGGGAAGTGGAAAAGAGAGTACAGTGAGCTTTTGGTAGCGAGGTATGCAAAGGTGAAGGGAGCAGAGCAGAAAAGCGGTGGTGGACTAATAAATGAACAGAAAATTGGTATTGATTTAATTGAGTTTAATGAGTTAATGGATTTTTTCCAGGAGCGATGGGCGGGAAAAGAGAGTTCGAATATTGCCCCTGAAGTTGCAGTAATTTACGTTGGGAGTGCGTAAACTTCACCTGATTGGACGGGGTGGGTTGTCCCCTCCTCTCTCGTTGTGCATCCCAATTGGGGGCGAGCAGTATTCTACCTATACTTGTTTAGATAAAATTATGAATTTTGCAACTAAAATCTATTTTTTTTAATTTTAGAAACAATTATAGTGAAATTATGAAATTAGAAGAAATTAGTGTGCTTATTATTTATTTATTAATTAATTTTTTATCAATTATAGCTTAATTGTTATTTAATCAATTAAATATCAATTAATTACAGCCTAATAAATACACTTTTTTCTCCTAAATTTGTGATTTGGCTATAATTGTTATTAAAATTGAAAAATAAGTCTTAATTGCAAACTTTATAAGTTTAAGCTATAATTGCAAATATCCACATACTTTTGGATTTTCTGAATCATTAGACCTATGAAAATTTAAATAGTATTTTAGTTTTTTTTATCATTTTATGTTATGTATTGATTGAATATACATACTAAATATAACATAGATTTTTCTGAATGAAAGTGATCAATTGGCATAATCACGATACCAATTGAATTTTATTTAGTTACAAACCTATGTAATTGTAAATTATTAAAAAAATAATAATAAGCATTATTAAAAACATTTTTAAATATAATAATTATTATATATATGTTTTATGAATAATCAAAAAGAGGTAAATTAAAAAACGACAAAAACTAAAATGATAAAATTATACTAGCAAAAATATAATAATTGAAAAAGTTCAAGTCAAGAATATTGTTACTCTCAAGAGGGTTTAGAATTTCTGATTTGGCCTCCTTTGATGCTATTATAATTTGGAAATTATGTTTGAATAATAAAATATGCTAGGACTTGGGCTTTGAAGGCCATTCTTAGTCTATAATGAAGTTTATACTCACTCTGCTTGATTGCTCATATGTCCATTCTCCTCTATGTGTCAAGTCGGTGTAGAATCCTTTTCAAATTGATCAACCAAGACAACAAACTAATTTATTTGTAGGTATTTTTAAGTAGCTACCATCATAGCATAAGCCAACCTCTCCAATAGCATATGCCTCATTTCAACATCGTGTATATAAAGAAATTCTCTTATATGTCATATATAAATTAGGATTTTATGTATGTATCTCTTTGTATTTTTTTTATTAGGTTTTTCTCTTTGTATTTTTTTTATTAGGTTTTTCTCTTTGTATTTCTTATATTAGGATTTCCTATATTATATCTTTCTATATTAGGTTATTCCAATTAAGAACTTTCTCCAATATATATAAATACATATTACTATCCTCAATGAATAATATATGCAATTATTTTTAATTTTTACATGGTATTAGAGATGGGTTCAAACTCTAATCAATAATTAATGATGACTGGAGTATCATTAAAGAATGATGGCACCATTGTTGAATATTCTGAAAAACCAGCGAGCAACATGAGCATTACTAGTTTGTTAAGCGTATTAAATGCTGCCAACACCCAAATTTTGCATCCTATGCATAACATTACCAGCCATTACTGCCTTTTGACTATCGATTGTTAATAATCGACCTTATCACCATTGTATTGATAGGAACTAATTACTCTCTATGGAGAAGAACCATGATTAATATGTTGAAAGGAAGGAACAAATTGGCCTTTGTATATGGATTTTTAACTAGACGAAGCCTTGATAGTATACAAGAATTTGCATAGGAGAAGTGCAACTCCATGGTTACCACATAGCTTAATAATTCTTTTGTCCTTAAATTACACAACTATATTGCTTTTTATGAATAAGCACATGAAATATGGAAGGATCTTCATGAAAGGTTTAATGGTTCAAATTATACTTGTTTATTTAAACTTAAGGACATTGTATATCAAATAAAGTAAGATAGCATGACCATTTTAGAATACTATACCAAGATGAAAGCTTTCTAGGATGAGGTTAATATTGTTTCCAAAATTATGAATTATTCTCACGGTGGATTGAAACAACTACAAATTAAGAGCGAATAAGAATGACTTCATCAATTTTTGTTTAGAATCAACATGGATAAATCCAAAAACCATTCGCTCACCAATCTTGAGTATAGACCCTTTACCATTCATGAATCGTGGCTATGTCATGCTAATGAATGAAGAAAAGCAATTATGCTTTGGAAGTAATAAAGTTTATATTGAGGCAACAACTTTTGCCATAAAACCAAGTCCAAATTAATGGAGAAGCAATAAGAATCACACATCATAACAAGCATGAGTCACAGGTATGGAACAAAGTAGTAAACCAATTTGTGGGTTGTAAAAAACTTGGTCATGTGAAAGAAAATTGTTTCAGTTGGTAGGACACCTAGCTAATTAGGTATGAGAAGTAATAGGGCTTAAGGAAGCAATGGGCATTAATAACAAGGTGCAACACACGTTACAATGATAAGGAGAGTTGATTCCTCACTTTAGCAAGTTGGGGTTAAGATAGACAATAACTATAACACTTTTGGACAAGAATAGATTACATAACTTTGTTCTCTTCTCAGAGATGACATGAAATTGAGTGCAACAACAAATTTTATTGGTAATGTATTTGTTCCTCAAAATTCTTTAAATTGGATTTTCGACTCTAAAGCTTCATACCATTTGGTCTCTACTGATGCTTGCTTGATAAATTCACAACTAATAAGTCCTAAGGTTCCCATTAGCCTTCTAAATGATGAACAACTTGTTGTTGATTTATGTATTACTATCCATCTTAATTACGAAATAAGCCTTAATAATGTGTTATAGGTGTCATCCTTTACATGTAACCTATTCTCTATAAGTAAAATTACAAAGTGTCTAAATTATGTGGCCTTATTTTTCCTGCCTTTTATGTTTTACAGGACCTATCATGAAAGAGTCTGATTGGAGTGGGTGAAGAACGTGATGGGTTGTACTATTTCAAGGGATTATATCTACCATCAGTTACTTGCAACAATGTCAAATGATCGATTAGAATTTGGCATAATAGACTAGTTCACTGTTCTTTTCAACGTTTGATTATGATTCCTCAATTTTCAAACTTTTCTTTTCTATCTCATGAACAATGATGTGATATTTGCCAAAAAGAAAAATAAACTTGTTACCTTTTTCATTGAGTGATAATAAATCTAAGATTACTTTTGAGTTAGTTCATTATGACATTTAGAGTCCTTATAGAACCCCATCTAATTCTAGTGCATGTTTTTTTCTTGACCTTAGTGGATGTACTAGATGTACTTGCGTGTAATTGTTAAAAAATATGTCTGTTATTTACCATTGTTTCTAATTTTTTTTGCCTTAATTAAAAATCAAAATCACACTGCCATAAAAAAAAGTTTCATAATGAAAATGCATAAGAAATTATGGATGGACCAATGAAGTTTTTTTAAAGAAAAAAAGAATTTTACATGAAACTTCTTATACAGACACTCCACAACAAAATAGGGTGGTGGAATGCAAACTCATACACCTCTAAACATCACACCTATACCAAAATTACATGGAAAGTCACCATATGAAGTCATGTTTAACAAATCATCCAAGTATGATCATTTGCGTGTTGTTGGAAGTCTTTGTTATGCACATGACATTAATAGGTCAAGAGACAAATTTGCTCTTCGTGCACATCATCGTATTTTCAATAGGTATCCACTTGGTAAAATGAGGTATCGAGTTTATGATTTAGAGAATCATAAAATCATGATTTCTAAGGATATTGTATGTCATGAAAATTTTTGTCCTTTTTATAAGTCCTAAAGAAGTCTTTTCCATAAAATCACATTCCCAATAGTATAAATTTTGATGAGGATGATCATCCATTTGCCTTGGGTGATCAATGTTCATAATATAAGCCATAAAAAAAAGTCAATATCGCTTCAACAAATTATAAATAGTGCACCTACTACTATTCTAATGCCCAAGATAATTCCTAGTAATGAGAAGAAGTTGCATCTAACTCAACTTATATGGGCAAGACGTACTCTATCCTATTTGCAAGACTATGTGGTTGATGCCCTATAATTAATACAATCTAAATAACTTTCAATGTGGTCTCCTTTGGTAAGGCATACCCTATTCTTTTTGCTTATTTAATTCTCATTTTAATGACCATCATAAAATTTTCATTACCTCTATTAACACCCTTTAGGAATTTAAGTTTTGTTTATAGATTGTGATGGATTCAAAATGGCAACATGCGATGATGGAAGAAATCCTAGTTTTGGAAAGAAACCATACTTAGGATTTATGCTATTTACCTTTAGGAAAAAAAAAACCCATCAATTGCAAATGGGTTTACAAAAGTAAATTTAAAGCTAAAGGTATGGTTGAAGCTTTGGAAAGAAACCATACATAGGATTTATGCTTTTTACCTTTAGGAGAAAAAAACCCATCAATTGCAAATGGGTTTACAAAAGTAAATTTAAAGCTAATGATATAGTTGAAAAAAATAAGGCACGATTAGTGGTAAAAAGGTTATACTCAAGTTGAAGGGATTAATTATAAAGAAAATTTTACTCTAGTTGCAAAATTAACCACAGTGCATTGTTTGCTTGCCATTGTTATTACCAAACGTTAGAATTTATATCAAATGGATGTAAATAATGTTTTTTTGCATGGCGATCTTCATGAAGAAGTATACATAGTTCCATCTTTGGGTTCAATCAATCAAATAATAATAGTGTTTGTCAATTGAGGAAATCTTTTTTTGGCTTAAAACAAGCTTCTAGATAATGGCTTGCAAAGCTCACTTTAACTATTCTTCAATATGGCTTTTTCTCAATCTTGAGCAAATCATTCCATGTTTAGCATGAAAACTGACTCTCCTATTCTTATTATGCTTGTTTATGTTGACGATCTAATTATTGTAGGAAATAATTTTTCTTTGTGTGAAAAGTTCAAACAATATTTATAAACTTGTTGTCATGTCAAAGACTTCGAAAACCTTAAGTACTTTTTTAGTCTTGAAATGGCTTGATCTTCTACAAGTATCTTTGTCACGCAACGCAAATATGCTTTGGATATACTTATTGATTTGGGCATGTTGGGTTACTAACCAACAACTTTTCCTATGGCCCAACAATAACAATTGGCATTAGATAAAAGCCTTTTGTTGAGCAATCCCAGTGCTTACCACATGTTATTTCGTTGTTTGATTTATTTGATGGTTACTCACCCTAATATTATATATTTTATAAATTTATTAAGTTAGTTTATACAACAACCTTGGAAAACACATATGGAAGCTACTTTATGCATCTGCACTACATTAAGTCCTCACTTGGACAAGGATTATTTTTCCTTATTGATAATAATTTTCATTTATCTATCTTCTATGATGTTGATTGGGCAAGATGTGGTGCAAGTTGATGCTCCATTAATAAGTTTTTTTTATTATGCTTGGTCAAGCTTCTATTGTTTGGAAAATAAAGAAGTTGAGTATTATTGCTTAATCCTCAGCTAAATCAGAGTATAGGTCGATCACACTCATAGTTACAAAATTATTATGGCTACGTGTTTTGCGTCAAGATCTTACAATTGAACACCATTTACCTATGTCTATATTTTGTAGCAACCAAGTGGCCATCTACATAGCCAATTATCCTATTTTTTAAGAGGGCATAAAGCATGTGGAGTTAAATTGTTATTTTGTTCGTGATCATGTACTTGTAAGTGATATTAAAACTTCTTATGTTTATTCTAAAAATATTGTTGATCTGTTTACAAAAGCTATGGATGATGAGGTTTGTCGGTCATTAATTCATAAGTTGGGTATTATGAACCTTCATGCTCCAACTTGAAAGGAGTATTAGGAAATTCTCTTTGTACTTTCTATATATTAGAATTTTATATATTATATCTTTTTGTATTTCCTATATTAGGATTTCCTTTTTATTTCCTATATTAGGATCCCGTATATAATACCTTTGTATTTTCTAGATTTCCTCTTTGTACTTCCTATATTAAGATTTTCTATATAATATTTTTGTATATTAAGTTTTCTCAATTAGGACCTTTCTCTATTGTATATAAATATAAATTATTATGATTAATGAATAATATATGCAATTATTTCTAATTTTTACACTGTACAACCTTAATCACAAAGTAAACTAATTTTTGTTGCCCTTTTTCTTCCTTGGTTAAGACAACACTCATATTGTAATTTGAGCAAAATAAGTACAAACACAATTCCTCATTTGGTAATGGCTTGCTTAAGATCTGAGATAAAGTGAGGTACTCTTTTAGTTTTTGACATAGTTCAGGCCATTCAAAATTTTTAATTTTTTTAATGGTCTTGAGAAAAGAAAGATATTTCTCAACTCACTTTGACATGAAATGATTAAGGGTTGTAATCCTCCATATCATTTTTTGTATACTCACACAAGCTGAAGGTGTCATTTGCATAATTACCTCAACCCTATCCAATTAAGCATTATTCTTTAATTACTTATCATGTATCTCAAGAGCTTCCCTCTTGTTATGCAAAAAGTACATTTTGTTAAATTTAGTTTCATCTCATACTTGCTGAGATGCCAAAAGCTTTCACTAAGTTGACTAAATATTACCTAAAAGTCTTAATCTTCATAATCATTAGAGCTAAGTATGGTCTAATCCAATTCAATGTTTCAGAAAATATCAGGATTGGATCGAATAATTGGTCCTTTAACAATTAAAAGACCGGGATCAAGATAAAAAATGGAGACTATATTGAATTGAATTGAAAAAATTAGTTTGGTTCAGTTTGATTATTTAATTCTAATTGATCCAATTTGGTTCAATTCAATACAATTTGATTTGAATTCTAAACTAAAAGAATAAAAATTTCTATACTCAAATAAATTCAAATTTTTCTCATAAAAAATTTGTGTTATTATTTTATCTTATAAAATCAAATTGATGCAATATATTAAATTGAGATCAATATGCCAATAATATATTTGTAAATTATATAAAAATAGTGCATGATATGGTATATAGTCGACTACATATATTTATAGCTATAATTATATAGTATATTATATATTTATAATACATGATTTACATTATACATTTATAATACATAATTTACTCATAATATAATAGTATTATAATTAATTTTAATATTATACATAATAGAAATATATAATTCGATAATAAATAATATATATATCATTTGAATAAACATATTATCCACAAAATATTTAATATCGATATTTTAATATTTATATATATTAAAATTTTACACACAAATATATTCAGTTTTTCAGTGTGTTCAATTCAAGTCAGTTTAAACTTATTCCAGTCTAGTTCTCAATTTGGTTATTAACAAAGGATTGTCTTGTATGTATAAAATTTTTTTTATTCGATTTCGATTCATACTTTGAAAATTTTTTAGATATTTTCAATTCAATATTAGTATCAATTTGATTCTTCAATTTAATTTAGTTAGTTTGAGAATCACACTCAGTCCTAATAATTATATTGTCGATATAGGCCCCCAAATTTGCAATCTATTTGATCTTGAAAGTCTTGTTGACCATTTATTGATATGTGGCTCTAACATTTTCTAAATCAAATGACATGACTATGTAATAGTATAATTCTTACTCAGTAATAAACGAAGTCTTTTCTTTATCTTTTAAATTCATTTTAATCTATTAAAAAATTATTTTTTAATGTTGGGAGGCCTAATTATTCATAAAATTTAAAAGTATACGTGTATTTGTAATTATAGTCTAAACTTATAAACTTTGCAATTAAGACCTATTTTTGAATTTTAGTAACAATTGTTGTCTAATTACAAAATTAGAAGAAAATGAGCATGTTTATTACCTATTTATTAATTATTTTTTTATCAATTAAGTATTAATTCTGGCTTAATTACCTCTTAATCAATTAAATATCAATTAATTATAGTATAATAAACACACTTATTTTCTCATAAATTTGTAATTAGACTATAATTGTTACTAAAATTCAAAAATAAATCTCAATTACAAAGTTTATACGTTTGGACTAAATTGCAAATACGTACATACTTTTGAATTTTCTCAGTCATTAGGCCACATTGGGAACATTCATTTTTTTTAATTTACTATATTAAAAATGCTTGAATTACATTTGTTATTAAAAAGAATAACAAAGCAACATACTTTGACCACTGAGCTACAATATCCAATGGTCTATTGATTACATTTACTTGTAAAGGTAAAAGATGATTGCAATATGTAAGATACTCTATATTATTCTACAAATCCTTTCTATGTAAAAATGCAAATATGCTCGTAGTGAAAAGAAAACTGTGGCTTCAATAGACTGGATATATCATGTTACATATTCAAATAATTTTTATAAATTATTTCTATAAATGCAAATATGCTAGTTGAGAAAAGAAAATTGCGGTTTCAAAAAGGCTGGAATTTATATCATGGTAAATATTCGATGTGGCAGCGTCTGCAAGTCCTATATTCCAAGATTTTGCATGAGCTTCTAAGAATGCCCACTCCTAAATCTGTCATATAACAAAAGAACAATGATATGTAGCATTAAGACAGTGTTTGACTGCCTTTTTTTAACCTTAAATACAGAATTTATTTAGTTGAATGTTCACTTTTTGTATCTTTTCGATTCAATTCTTTATTTTTTGGTCCATTTTTTGTCTTACAAAAAAAAAATACTAGGGACCCAAAGGAGACCTTGATGAAAACAGTAACCACACTAAACCATCTTTAACTCCTTATTCTGAATATAGATTTTTTTTTTGATCCGTGGGAGCCCAAGGGTCTTCCCTTTGCAATAGGCCTACCATAATGATGAATGAAAAGGCTCGAATTCAAGACTCTCACTCCTCTCATCGTGCACTTGCTATCATACTATGCCAGTAAGTGCATATTTGAATATAGAATTTATTCACTTTGTTCACAAAATTTCTTTATTCTTTTGTATCTTAAAAAAACAGCCAAACATTATCTTGAATACTACAAAAAGCAGGTGTAATTCTCGCTACATCTGCCTTTTTCAATAATTAAAATAATATTTTGCAGATATAATTAATGGAATGCAGCTTTGTTGCAAAATTTTTATGGGCAAAAACAATACAATATGCAAGAGAAATCATGAAGAAACTCAGCTAGAGAAGTTGTAGCTGATACTTGTACAATAATTAAATGTTCAATGCATATATCTTTACTTGAAAATAAATGGAAAAATCGAGACTGTAAAGCTGCTTGTAGTGTGGATTTAGCTATCATCTGCTGAGAGAAATCCCACTCTGCTATTATGACACAAATGAACTTAATGATAGCAAAGATTTTCAAATCCCATGTACTCTTGATTCTGCAGCTTCTCAACCATGTCTGCTATGCCAACTCCACCTGCAACGTCCAGTAGCAAAAATTAAGCACCCTACCTTGCCTCAAAAATCAAAATTTGTTATGATGATTTTGTCTAATCTTGAACCTCTGGAGATACTTGTACCTAAGCTGATTGCGCTTACAAAAATTGTTAAAGCCAGTATGAAGATAATTATTGATGCTCTTCCAACAAATGCAACAATCCTTCTGATTACGTGCTGACCAGCTAAGGCAGCAAGTGTGGCCACCAGAACAAAATAAGAAGCTGCAAGAAAAAATATGCAGAGCTTTATTTTGTATCAAGAAGGTTAATTATGCCTCTTGCAATTTCTTTCACTGACCATATGGGACTGGGAATCGGTTGAGAAGATAGTACTGAACGACTGACATTGAAGATGAGAATACCATTGAAAATGTTGATGTTGCACTTGCCACCTGATGATAAGGGGCGCAAATTGCTTACATGGGAAGTAAAATTAATTTGTTCTTGAAGAGGTTAGTGACATATATACCTGAGGAGGAATTCCTAATTCAAGAAAAAGAGGTCCCAAGATGAATCCACCTCCTAACCCAAGAAGTCCCCCCACCATTCCAGCTACTATCCCACATGAACAGTAAAGAAAGATCTGATGAAACTTCCAATTTGTGATCTCTTTTCCCCTGGATGCTATTACCCTTGTCCCTTTTCGTAATCCTATGGCTTCGAAAAGAGTAACTGAGGCTGCAATTGGAACCTGTAAATCATTCAACTGTCACGCTCTACTCTATTCTCTTTCTATTTCAGGAACGTCAATAGATTTTTCATGTAAAAGGAAACTTTATGAAAGGAATGTTCATAGTTTCAGGTTTCAGATTTTACCTGCAATGCGTTCAGAACCCAGTATGTGATGGAACATGTTGTAACATATGACTGAAATATAGATAACTCATGTTCAGTAAACACACTTGAGGCAACCCCATTGATGAATATAATATGAAATGTAATAAAATAGCTTACCTTAACAATTTGAACAACTAGAAAACCCATCCATACGTATAGCAGCAGTGCTACTTCTTTCCAATGAATGTTTTGCCATAGGGAAACCTGGATACAAATGGTTATAAGTGTGATTAAAAACAACATTGATGAGCTAGGTTTCTACACTCACCGCATCATTATTTGAGATCGCAGTTGGGCCGCTTGGCAATGGCTTGTAATCTCGTCCTTCGCTCTCTGCATATTATCAAGTTAACAAAAATCTCTTTATTTTATGGTTTACTGAACTTGATATTTGAACAGACTATCAAGGTTACCTATGAAAGCAAATCCCTTAATGCATTGGTGGAACAGTATTGATTTTCTAGTAATTTGTAAAAATTTTGATCAAGAAAGTTTTCTACCATTAACAGATCATTCAATCATGAATTAAAAAATATCCCCAGATTTAAAAAGGCAGGCTTATTCAACTTGTTTCCAAATTTTGATTTAGTGCTTTTGATAGGAAATTATGGATGGAAGGGATCATGAAACACTCACCACCTGGTTTGGACTCTGACTCCAATAGCTTGGCTGCTTCCTGAATGTCAACCAGAATCTCTAATTAAGCACACAAAGATTTAATATGTCACCAAAAGATCAAGAATAAGTAAGTGGAAACTTTACCTGCTTCATCATTGTCTCTTTCTTCCATGTATCTATGCCTTTGAATAAAGCTTTAGTTGATGTACCTGCCATAACGGTTTTTTTTTTTTTTTTTTGAATCATTGCATTAGATTTAGTCATCAGACGAAAATTGCAGCCACAAGGAAAATGTCTTAATTAATTAATGTTGGTTCTACCTATGAAGAGTATAATAAGCAGAACCGTGACCATCCAATCAGCAAACATGACATTGAATGCTACTCCAATGCTGATACCTAGCATAAGCATGGGCTGAAAAAGTAATGCGAGATCATAGTCTATGAGTGGCAGGTCTAATGTTGGATGCCTGAGTCTCAGGTTGTAATATACTGTTGATCCTGCAGCACCCATTATCATACCTACAGTCAGAAAATTACAGGTACAAATTAGTACAATTAATGCTAGTGGTCCAAATTTAAGCAATCAGTCTACTAACAGTTGGAGATTGAAACTGAACAGGCAAATGTTAATTACATTTAGAAATGGCAGTGGAAGATTTGGGATCGAAACCAATGATCAAGGTAAGCATTGGCACAAAAATTCCACCACCGCCAACTCCACCGACACTACCCAATGCTGCACCAAAGAAGCCAACTATTGATCCTACCACGATTTTCCAGCCAAACTCAATCTCCTGTCAAATATGTATAACATGTTATTATTAGTTGAGGGAACTTGATGCAGACATGAGTACACAAGATGATAACTTACCGGCCAAACAGGGTCATAAGAGGACCCATCACTCTGCCATAAGAAATGAGCTGCTCTTGCTAGAAAACCAGGCCTTGTTTCTTTCGAGATAACAACTTGTGGGTTTTGTTCTTTTAGTAGTCTGTCTGCACTGCTCGTCACGACTAGACCAAGGAACATTACCAATGTTGCTATTGCTGAAGCTCTCCGCAGGTTGATGAGTTCCATTTTGGCCATTTGGGCTAGTGCCAGAAAGTTGGAAGATGTGGGAGAGAGTGTGCCTATGATTGGTTTTCTTCTTGATTAGGTGATTCACGTCTTCTTTTTGCTCTCTTTTGATCTTTGTGATCTCTGGTTTTGAGCAATCTTCATGCAGGTGGAGAAAAGCATGAATCAAATAAGGAGCATACCCTACCTTGAGCACAAGCCCAGTGTCTAAATATATATACATACAACTAACTCCCTTTGTTTCCTATTCTCGGTCGGTCCACCGATATGGACTGCACATATATTAACTCGATGTGATTCTGCATCTTATTTTCCTGGCCAGGAGTGAACAAAGGTGAATCTTGAAATTAGAAAAAGAAAAAATTAGTGACTGGTTACGGTAACCATTAATCTGCAAGCATTATACAGCAGAAAATCATTTTAATTTTTATGGCGTGTATGGTTATGCTAAAAAATGAAAAATAAAATTTCAGTTTTAAGATAAGTGTTTTAGATAGAATTCAAATATTAACAAAATTTTCATAACTAATCTTACGTATAATAACATTATATTTTACAAACAAATAAATCAATTTAGATAATGAAATTTTAAAAATAATGAGGTGTCCTAATTTTTTTAAAATTTCATTTTTAAATTTTTTTGTGTAAATGAAGATACCACATATGAAAATGGAGTTAAAATCTATTTTTATTTTTTTTAGTATAGTAAAAGTGCCTTTATCATGAAACAGTCCATTTAAACTCTTAAAAATGGAACCTTTTTTAAACATATTTTAGGCCCAGCGTAAAAGTAGGTTAGAGGTTGAGAGTTTTTTAATAATATAAATGAAAGTAAATAAAATTAAATATTTACATTTATCCATCTCAAAAAATATATATATTTTAATTCTCAAACAAAGGGTTTAAGAATAAAAAAAGATTTTAACTAGTTTATTTTGATCTCCAATTTTTAGGTAAAACTTATAAAAACATTAAAATGAATTAACTTTTATTTACATCTCACTCTATGTTTTTCTATTAATCTCAATAACTTTTCCTTTCATATTTTTTAAAACTTATATATAATTGACCAGTGTTCTATCATTAAGTTGACAAGAGATGAGAGATTTAAATCCTGACAGTCAATTATATGTCTCAATAGTATAAATATTTAAGTTTTTATGTAAAATTTAATAATAATAATAAATTATATAATTTGAAGTAATAGTGCATATAATAGATTGCCATCATATAATAGATTCCTATTACCTTAAACAATTAGAAATAAAATAGTGGAAAAAAAAATTCACCAAAATCTTGAAATTTCGTGGAAGCCAAGTTGAAATAAATAAGCTATTAAGTGTGCATTGAACGTGAAAGAGTTTTGCGTAGTAATTGATGTTTATTGGGTTAAATACAATGACCCCTGGACTTTGCCTATTATACTATTTAGTCCTTTATTTTTAAAAATTATACTAAAACATTTCTCAGTTTTGGTTCCGTTAAACAAATACATTTTTTTGTTAAATTTTCTATTAAATCATTTCAAACGTCCATTTTACTCTTAACTATGTATTAAATTTTTAATTTTTAGCAACAAACTCATAATTCATGTAATTTTAATAGAAAATTAAGCCATTAACATAAACAATTAAGCTTACAATCTCACAAATTCAAATCATACCCACATTCTCCATAAGAATTCAATAAAAAATTATTAACTCAATTATCAACAAAGAATACAATCAAAATCAACCAAATCACAAAATGAAATCTGCAAATTCAACAACTCATCGAGAAAAAACATTCACCTATTCAATTTAACAAACATAGATTAATCAAAATCTCATAAATTAAACTAGAATTAATCAAAATCAAATTCAGATTAATCTAACAAAATGAATAAACACTATTAATCAATCACAAAAATCGATTTGCAGAACAAAATCCTCAGGACATGAATCCTTAGAAATTGATTCACAAAATATAAAACAAAAACAATAATTGAAAGAAAATTTGAAAGAACTACGTCATCATTGATTCACAAATTTTGAGATTGTAGGTTTCTAAAATTGATTTTTGAAATCCACAAAATCGAAGGATGAATCAACAATAAAAATACAAAAACCATGAATCAAATCTCAAAACGTCAAACAAAACAAGAAAGAAAAGCAGCCATGGCATTGGTCCCTTGCCCACCATTGCCGACCTCCTCGTTGGCGGACTTTCCAAATCAGGGTATCTAATGATTGTTGCTTCTTCACCTTCTGAGAGCAAACCCGACAATTCATCAAACCTAGATACCCCTCATGTTCGATTGTTGTTTCCTCATGAAAAGATGAGTCTGTTGACTTATCCTGCAATCCCAAATAGATCTCGTCCATGACGTCTCGATCAAACTAAATCAATAGACAAACAACTTGTTGATTTTCTTTGAACAATTAGTAGATGAACAATTGTCCGTGGGTTTTCAGGTGTAACAATTTGCGAGAGCCGGTGTAGAGGAACAATTTGAGTTCGAAATTGTCGGTTTTCTTTTTGTTGATTTTGTTTGAGGGACGACTCTGTTTTTTGAAGGATAGGTCGGTTTGAGGGAAAGAGAATGAAACCGGTGTAGAGGAACAATTTGAGTTTGAAATTGTCGGTTTTCTTTTTGTTGATTTTGTTTGAGGGACGACTCTGTTTTTTGAAGGATAGGTCGGTTTGAGGGAAAGAGAATGAAGAGTATTTCTAAAATTTTAAAAAGATAAAATTTAATTTGTTGACTTTTTAGTTTTGATTGGCAAAAATTGTCTTAAAAACGGACATAAGGGTTAACTAGTTAAATGGAAACAAAAATAAAGGTATTTTAGCATAATTTTAAAAAATAAAGGACTAAATAGTATAAAAGGGTAAAACCTAGGAGTCATAATATTTAAATGTTTATTTGACAATGTTTGTAGATGCTATTAGCCCACATCCTATCCCAGTGAGCTGAGCTAAACAGCTTCTTCATTTTTAAGAATACTTTACGAGATTGAACAGGCAGTTCTTCTGCAGGCCCTACCAACGCTCATGTTATGTCGGAAGCTTCATAAACTCGTATACCACATTCATTACCATTGCAATTTCTATAAATTGTTGTTTTCTTATCATTGAACTACACAAATTCGAATTCGGAGAGAATTTTTGCAACCGTACAATTAGCTATCCTTGGATCCAAATGTTTCAATTTGGATTTTAATTTTTGTTTATCGTAAATGTCTTTTCAATGGGTAATCTTTGTACCTGGCCTGCTTCTTTTTCAATTAGCTACTCTTTGGATTCAAATATTCCAATTTGGTGGTCCACTCTCCTTAAAATATTTTATCAATTAGAAATTTTAGTTTCTTTCCTTGGTTGAAATCTGAATTCAATCTGGGAGAACTATTTAATGACTTATTTTTATTAGTAGTTACTGGTTTTGGATGTATAGATAAATATTAAGAAAAGTAGAAGTGGTAATTTCTAATTCTATTTGAAATTTTGGTTAAAAAAATTTAATTTAAAATTGAGATCTAAAGTTAATTCGACTTAAAGTTTACTTGATTTGATCTGTTAATTCAGTCCAAATTGATTGATTCAGTCTGAAATTATATGAATTTGATATAATTAAATTATTAAAAATATTTTTAATAAAACTCACTTGAAAAATATAGTTTAAAATTAATCTAAGTGAAAATTAATTTTACTCAAATGCATACTATCCATTTACCATCTCAAAGTAAAGTTTTTAAAATTGAGTAGTCAGTGAACTGATCAACTAATTGATTTTCAATTTGATTTGTTCTATTAATTTGATGCAATTAATTTAATAATTATAAAATTTAAAAAATATTATTAAATAGTGTTAAAAGTATTAAAATATATTTTTAATAATTAAAAATATAAAAATAATATTAAAAATTGATTCGAATAAAAAAAATCAATCATTGATTTAATTTTTAATTTTACCGGTTTGACCAACCATTTCAATCTAATTTTCAAAGCGCTGCCTCAAAGAGCTAATAGCGAATAATTCTGTTATTACAAACCTATCACATCCATTGTATTCCTGTCAATAAGCATATTAAGCCTATTGCTTAATCCAAGGACAATCAAGTGAATGGAATAGGCAGCAAGAACGTTGTAAGTTGTTAAAAAATAAAAAAAGAGAAGTCGTTGGAAATTTCCAAGAAAAAGCAAAAAAGTTTTTCAACAGTGAAATATGGAAAAATTATTTTCAACATTGAAATAAGGAAAATGTAGTGCTCGTATGGCTCGAGAGTTACAACAAAAGCTAAAAGGCCCAAAGTCAATAGTACTCATTTTATGGCATATAGCCAAGAAGCTTCATAGCTCTCCAATGCTTCTTGGCTGCTTCTTAATTAACAAGTGCGTCCCCTTCTGTTATGGTCTGGATTCATGCCATTTTTCTATTTCTACTGGCTCTTATAGACCGTGGGCGTTAATTAGTCCCGCACTGCACATCATGCAATCAATTTAGAATCATTAGAATTTCAGAAACACTAGAATTTCCTTTTCTTTTTTTTTTTTTTTGAAAGATAGAAATTTTACTTTAACCCATTTACTAGCAATTTAAGCACATGGGTTTTATGTAATTTTTTTATTTGATAATATCAATATTCAACATTTATAAAATTAATTGTCAATTTATTATTTATAAATTTTTATATATTTTTAATTATTATTTTATTAGACAAAAATAATGTTTGAAAATCATAATATGTTCTCTTTTTTATAATTAAAATATTGAAGTAATTTAAATTAAAAATTTAAATTAAATTTTCAAGAGCAAAGTTCATATAATAAAATGTATCAAAAATGTTTTTATAATGGAAAATCACTATATTATTCTGATATAATAATTTGATACTATTTATGAATAACTGGAAATCTTTTATTATAATAATGTAACATGAAATTTATATGTATATTATTTATTTATAAAGCATTAATATCAATAAGATGATATTGTGCAACATTATTGCTCATATGTTAATATACATTAAAAAAAATTAAATTAACATTAAAAGATTTGATTTTTGCAGTTAATTTTAAAGAAAAATAATACTTTTAAAAAAATTACTTAATTAAGGTGTTTTATATTTAATTTTATTTAAAATATGTGCTCTAGTAAATTAATTGATAATATAAATTAATCGCAATATCAAATAATAAAAGAATATTAAAGTTCATAAAATAATAGGTTAGTACTATTCTAATACAATGTGTTGTCAAGATAATTTTAAATTGACAAAATTTTAAAATTAATAATTTTATTTTCTTTAAGCATTAATAACTTTAAATTATATTTAGTATAATTAATTTGAATAATCTAATAAAAGCCACTTAAAATTTATTCATACTTTAAAAATATTCTTACTATTTTATAAATTTTAAAAAGAAAAATAAAATAAAAGAAATTTTTAATGAAAAAGGTGAAGAAAAAAATTACTTAAAATAAGGCCCAACTTAGAAAGCCCAACAGTGTATTCAAAACACTGTTCATTTTTAGCTTTAATTTTAGGGAAATAGATATGAATACTTGAAAAATTATAAAAAATGACAAATATACCTTAACCAATAATAATTCCCGAAAATACTGATTCTCAATAAAAAAAGTTCTAATTTTACACTTTTTTTTCATTTTTTTTAATCAACTTCCATCCATAAAATCCTGAAATAATTGTGCCAGAAAAATATGAATGAATATCTTTTTACAGTAACTAACTGTATTTATTAAATCAAAAAATAAAAATATGCTAAATAAAAGGAAACAATCTACTAAATTCAATCTTTCAACTGCACATCAATATCATTATTATTTCTTCATCTCATGATCAACAAAATGCATTCAAATATATAAAAACAACAAAATTGTCTCAAATTTCATCTAAAATAAATGAACAAAACTAAATCTATTTTAGATAGAAAAAGTTTTTCGTTATATATATTTCTCTCTATAAAAATACATTTTAATGCTTGTTTTATTGTTTAAAATAAAAAAAAATATGAGTTTTGATATGTTGTAGATGAAAATAATAAAAAAATGAGCATATTTGAACTCAAAACTAGTCATAAAAGAGAAAAAAATCAAATTGCTAGAGGTTACAGACGATATTTGCATTTAATTGTTCTTATATTGTAAAATATTTATGAATAATTTATTACTGGTTTATTTTTATTTTTTTATTGGCTTACAAATGATTTATTACTAGTTTACAAATAATTTTATTTTGGGTTTACTTTTGAGACACTGTTTCCATTTAATTCTTTTTAGACTGTAAAATGTTTACAAATAATTTATTACTGGTTTACAAATAGATTATTAATAGTTTACAAATGGTTTATTTTGAAATTACTTTTTGTTTATGAAACCATTGATAAAATAAAAGAAAAAGAAGAACAATAATTAGAATGTAGGTATCATCTTCAACCTATAACAAAAACAATTTTCTTTATAACAATATCAAGTAAAAAAAATTATATTGATTTATTAATAGTTTACAAACAATTTATTATTAGTTTATAAATAATTTATTTTGGGTTTACTTTTAATTTATAAAACTATTGAAAAAACAAAAGAAAGAAAAAAACAATTAAAATGAAGATGTAATCTTTAACTTCTACAAACACAATTTTCTCTTTTTTCATGATTGATTTTTAGCTCAAAAGTATTTATTTATTTACTTTTTTCATCTGAAATATACAAAAATTAATGATTTTTTTTATTCTAAACAACAGTAACAACAAAAACAACTATTAAACCTCAAAAAACAAAAACATAAATAAAAACTCACATGTATCTCTATTGTCTTACTATTTTTTAGAGAGTAAAAAAAAAGAAAGAGAGTTTTTATTTGCATTATTTTTCTTTGTTTCTGACACAACAATGATGATGGTGGTGATCTTCGTTACTCCTACTATCTTCATATTCTTCTTCTTCTTTATTTTTTTAGAGAGAAAAGTGATGAAAATAAATAAACAAAAAGATGATGAAAAGAAAATGTAATCGAACAAAAGGTATACAAGAGTAAAATATATTAATAGTGAGCATAAAAAAGTAAAATCAAGTAAGCAATAATGTCTTTTTATAACATGTGGGTTATAAATGTCTTTAGGAAAAAAAAAAAAAAAAAGAAAGGGCACCATATCATTATCTCTTGATTTTAGTATACAATGTGTGTGTATATATATATATGTGTGTGTGTGTGTGACTAAAAAAAACACTCGTGAAAACACATAAAATAGTTAGAGTTTCAATATTGAACTTAAGTAAGAGAGTAATCAAATAAATTTACTTATGCATTGTATGAGTTCTTTTCAGTCTATTCTTGTACATATCTGTGAAAACAAAAAGAATTGAGGGCAATGAGATGTTTTTGTTTAATGGGGTAAACCTTAAGAATAAAGTACATAAATTGAAAGGTTGTGAATTATATTTTTATTATTTATTAGCTTATTAACTATTTGATTTTTTTGGTTTATTATTGATATTACTTAGTTATTTTAGCTTACTAAAAACAAAGTGATTGTAGAACTTCTTGTGTCTTATATATATATATATATTTTTTTTTGCACAAATAGTGTAGATGGTATAATTAATTATTGCTTATGCCTAGTTTGAATTTCATGCACTAATTACTAGAGGTCTAGATATGGTTTGTGTCTCTTTGTCCTTAAATCTATATATGTGTATGGATCTATAATTGGTTGTAAATAGAATTCTAATTAGGAAATAATTCTTAATTATTAATTGTAAGTAGAATTCTAATTAGAAAATAAATTGTATACATATTTAATTAGTATGTTATATGTTCCTAATTAGAATATTGTACTAGTAAAATTAGGCTACTTATAATCAATTATATAGCTCTTTCTTCTCTCTCTCTCTCTCTCTCTCTCTCTCTCTCTCTCTCTTTTCGTATTTAATAGTTCAATCTACATACTATATTCAGATAGACAACCTCGATTGGTGGTTTTTAACATATATATATATCAAAATCCAAATTGACTTTGTCTTTTAAATGGATTGATGCCCTTATTATGCATATATGCAAAATAATTTATTTTAATTTTAACATTGACATTATTGACAGTACCTGATGTTGGAATTTTTTTTTTATGTGGGCTAATATTAATTATGGGTTGGTTTTAATTATTTATAAAATGGACTGAATATTATAGTTTATTAATTTGGGGTAAACCCAATTAAAATGTGATCAATTGAGTTATGGATTTGTGACATCTTTTGTGGGCCGATATGGAAGACGGTAAGTGTAGGCCTATTTTAACATGGATTTGTGATGGGTGAACCTGTTAAAATTTATTATAAATAGGCTAGGTCTCCTCTCCTGCCTTCATAATAGAAAACCCTAGTTGCTACGCCCATTGTAGTCGTCTTTGAGAAGGTCAAGGAGAGGAAGACTTAGCGTCTGTTTTCAACCGTTCTGATAAATTCTTTAAGTGGTTTAATTTTCAGTTTCGAAATTATGGCTCAGAACAATCTGGGATTCAACGCGGAAATAGATACGCAATTTGTTTCCATTCAATTATTAGATTTGGTGTTCTAAATTTATGTACAAGATCCTATATTAAATATTGTTATATGTGGTATCAGAGCTGGTTGTGGTACATGATTTAGAATCCTAGATGTTGTATATTATTAACAAAAAAAAATTTATTTGATAATCAATGTTGTTGTGTTGCGAAGACAGATATATTGTGTTTGCCTCCAAAGTCACGAACTCTTTTGTTAGCTTAGATGGTTCGGGAGGCAGGCAGACCTGTAATAGGTCTCCAGTTCGATCCGTGTTAGCTGTAACCGGTGTTGCTGTATTGATCTAGTATATATATTTGTTTGCCCTAAGAGTAACAGGCCGCTTGCTTAGCTCGGATGGTTGGTGTGGTGCGGAGAGTGTGAGAAGTCGCGGGTTCGAAACCCGCGTTTGACAAATCCTTTGTTTTTGCCCTTTTTTTTTTTTTTGTCTTTTCCTTCTTTCTCCCCTTTGCGATCTTTTCATAAAGCTCCCACTTTTCTTCTGCAATTTCGTTCACAATGCAAAAAGGTCCACCCTTTCAACAACAAACAGAATGGACCGATCACACGCCCAGAAGAACAGCACCGATCCCTTATCGTTTAACGCCAAACTGTTCACTGCCGACTTGTGTTTATCCTACAATCTGTCGAGATCTTGTGAAATCATGATTCTTGATTTGTGATCTTGATTTATGTTGTTGATTCGTTGATTTGTATTGTGCCTTATTGATTTTGATGATTGGTTTGTGAATGAGGTTTCTGATGCGCAAAACGGGATCGCGCCGACCAAGATCAACATATGGGTCTCTGTAACAAAAAAAAAACAATAGAGAAAACGGGGAAGGGATGCGCGCTGTGGGTTTCGAACCCACGACCGCATCATCGGCTATACGTAGCATTATCCAACCGAACTAAGCCTTTCGCCTGTGAATATCTTATGCGCGATAATATTTATATAATTCACTTATATTCATGTGCATAATGTCATTCTTTACTTTTATTTTAATAGTTATTAATATATATATGTATATATACATATATATTAATATTTAGGTGTTTTATATATATAATTGATTGTCAATTTATTATTTAGTGATATTAATTTTGTAATAAAATTAAATAAAAAAATAATAAACAATTATTTATTTGTTTATTTTGCACATATATAAAAAAATAATTATGTGCTTAAAATTAAGGTATATTATTTTTGGTACCTTGTGTATTTTTGGAATATATATTGGTGTGCAGTATGTATTTTAATTGAGCTATTATAAATCTCTAATTAAAAATAATTTTATGGGTTGATATGAGTGTTACTGCCAAAGTGGAACACCTATTGAAATTCATAGAGTTATTTTTAATTTTTGCGAGAAGATAATTCTAAAATTAATATATTTAATAAACTGCCCAAAGAGGGTTATCAGATACATTTATTTTGGGAGTGCTTGTTATGAAAAGAATATTTCAAATTAATGTATATAATAACCTGCCCAAAGGGGGTTATTAGATGCATTGATTTTGAGAGGGCTTGTTGACATGAAGCTATTTGTGCTTAGAGGTGCATTAGTCTAGAGAGTTTGTCTACCCAAAGGGGATAGATTTCTCGAAACTGGTGTGATCTCAATTGTGTATTTCATAACTAGAAATTCTACTGCATGTGCATATTCTGCCCAAAGGAGAATATGTAGTGATGCCAAAATTTTCTAGATTGTGTAAATTGCAAATTTATTTTGTGAGTAGCCCAATTCTAATACATGCTTTTGTTTTGCTGTAAACAGTCTCCTTTAGTCTCAACAACAGTACTGCGACTGTTGAACTTTTGACTAGCACCAATTTTAAAAGGTGAAAAGATGACATCTTATTTGTCCTAAGAATGGATGAGATTGATTATGCCCTTTATGAAGATGAGCCTGCTAAGCCCACACATGAGAGTAATGTTGATGAAAAAGAATAGCATCCCAAATGGGAGAGATCAAATCATCTCAGTCTAATGGCAATGAGGAAAACTATTCCTGAATACCTTAGGAGTAGTTTGCCCACTGATATTACTGCAAAAGCCTTTCTTGCTGTTGTGGAAGATAGATATTTTGTATCCGATAAGGCTGAGGCTGAGACCCTAATGAGTCAATTAACCAGTATGAGATACAACCAGAGTGAGAATGTGAGAGATTACATTTTGAATATGGTTCACCTTCAAACCAAACTTAAGGGTCTTAAACTTGAGATTTCTGATGAATTTATAGTTCACCAAGCTTTAAACACCTTGCCTCCTGAATTCAGTCAGATTAAGACTGCTTATAACACCTAAAACACTACCTGGATCATTAATGACCTTATAACTAAGTGTGATGCTGAAGAAAAGAAAATCAAGAAAGAAAAGGGTGAAATTATTATGCTACTGACACATCCTAGGGCTGATCCTAAAAAGGATAAAAGTAAGTTTAAACCTAATTATTATGCTCCTAAAAGAAATCATAATTTTAAATGGCATGGTGGGAATCAGACCAAGAAAGGGGGAGATTTTAGGAGTGCCCACAAAAGTAAAGTGAAGTGTTTCTTTTATCATAAAGAAGGTCATATGAGGAAACATTTTCATCAATTCACAACTTGGCTAAAGAAGAGAGATGAAGGTATTCCTTTGGCTTACGTTTGCTTTGAATCTTTTATGGTTGATGTACCACCAAATTTTTGGTGGCTTGA